>CALNHX010002652.1:0-172032 GCA_940337035.1 Agriotes lineatus
CTTATCTAATAGTAGAAGTTTAACATGTTTTTTAAATAAATTAAAATTTACAATACATTTGATTGTGTTTGGCAGGTGGTTATACAATTTAATTAGCAGGATGTAAGAACTATTTGCACTCTTAGTCAGAGAATGCTTAGGTATAACAAGTGTTTTACCATAACGGGAATTATAGGGATGGTTGTCACTTACTAACGAGTATTTGTGGAGATTAGTTTTGATGTAAACCACAGATTGTAATATACAGGGTGAATGAGACCACCCGTATCAGTATTTTTTTTAAAGAACGGTGAGTCGTAGAGATTTGGGATAAAAAAAATTATTATAAAAGTCATACTAAAGAATCGAATGGTGGTATTATTATTTCTCGAAAAAGTCAACATCACGAGTAGTTTTGTCCACAATGTTCAGAACTCCAAAATTTTAAATGGCACCATAAGTCGAAAAACGTATTGTTGAAAAGATCGTTAAAAAAGAAGAAAGTTTTGTAGGAAAAATTATTTTACTACTACCACCCCTTTTAAGTAATATTCGATTAAAGTTATTAAATTTGAAATTCGTTGTTAACAAACAAAATTGAAAAGTCGGCTTTTAAAATCTAGTTACGGAATTAAACAATGTTACACACACGTTTTAATGTCAATAACATTTTGAACACTTGTAACATTGTTTAATTCGGTAACTAGATTTTAAAAGCCGACTTTTCAATTTTGTTTGTTAACAACGAATTTCAAATTTAATAACTTTAATCGAATATTACTTAAAAGGGGTGGTAGTAGTAATAGTATATTAAAGTATGAGTGGATAACAAGGTCTTTAAAACACGCGCGAGTTTTCGAGCACGACGGCGTAGCCGGAGTTCTCGAAATAGAGCAAGTGTTTTAAAGACCAGTTATCCACGAATACTTTACACTATTTTTTATTATACCTCCAATACTGGAAATAAATTACGCACTAAAAACTTAGAAATAATTTTTGTCGTGATAAATCGAGAGGGCATAATAATATTGCTACTATAGTTACGAGAATTATTTACGTTTTTGTCATATCCATGTCCGTTGTTGCATTCAGTCGTTTCCTTGACAACCTTTAAAGCTCGGCGAGCTTTAATCGCCTGTATTCGCACGCTCAGGCGTGCTTTAAACGGCGATTCTGATGCAGGTATACTAAAAAATAATTTTTTATTATACCTGCATCAGAATCGCCATTTAAAGCACGCCTGAGCGTGCGAATACAGGCGATTAAAGCTCGCCGAGCTTTAAAGGTTGTCAAGGAAACGACTGAATGCAACAACGGACATGGACGCGACAACAACGTAAATAATTCTCGTAACTATAGTAGCAATATTATTATGCCCTCTCGATTTATCACGACAAAAATTATTTCTAAGTTTTTAGTGCGTAATTTATTTCCAGTATTGAAGGTATAATAAAAAATAGCGTAAAGTATTCGTGGATAACTGGTCTTTAAAACACTTGCTCTATTTCGAGCACTCCGGCTACGCCGTCGTGCTCGAAAACTCGCGCGTGTTTTAAAGACCTTGTTATCCACTCATACTTTAATATACTATTTCCTACAAAACTTTCTTCTTTTTTAACGATCTTTTCAACAATACATTTTTCGACTTATGGTGCCATTTAAAATTTTGGAGTTCTGAACATTGTGGACAAAACTACTCGTGATGCTGACTTTTTCGAGAAATAATAATATCACCATTCGATTCTTTAGTATGACTTTTATAATCATTTTTTTATCCCAACTCTCTACGACTCACCGTTCTTTAAAAAAAATGCTGATACGGGTGGTCTCATTCACCCTGTATATATGGATATTACAGTTAAAATACCCAGTTTTTTTGAGAAGTGGTCGACAAGACTCATGTTGACTTGCATAGCAAATAGTTCTCACAACCCTCTTTTGCGCTACAAGAACATCGTTAATATGTTTAGAATTACCCCAGCAGGTAATTCCATAAGAAAGTGTTGAGTTAACATACGCATAATAATAAGACAGAAGTACATCTCTGTCCACGCAGGCTCTTATTCTCCAAAGTACGTAACTGTGCGTTGATAAGCCTTTCGTGACTTTATTTATGTGGTCGAACCATGACAAGGATGAATCCAACTGAACGCCTAATAGACGAATAGCTTGACTGTTTTGGAGAGTTTTGTCGTTCAACTTAACCAACAAGCTCTATTGAGGATCACGGACAGAAAAAGGAATTACTTCCGTTTTATTTTTATTTAATAGAAGACCATTGTCGGAACTGTACTTCTGCATTTTGAGCACACAATCTGAAGCCCTGGCACTCAATTCATCAAAATTATCACCCGTAATAACAGCTGAAGTATCGTCAGCGAATAGCACAGTAAAATCAGAGTTTAATTCGCTGACAACGTCATTAAGAAAAATTAGGAAAAGCAAGGGACCAAGGACGCTTCCTTGCGGAACCCCAGTACCCACTTTTAGTAAATCAGAATGAAACTCAGTACCACTGGCATTTTTTAGCACAACTATCTGTGAGCGCTCAGATAAGTAGGAGATCAACCAATTGAGTGCCGGGCCCTCAACACCAAGTAAGCGCAACTTGAAAACAAGACCATCGTGGAGCACCGTGTCGAAAGCACGCGAGAAGTCGAAACAGATGCCCACAATTTTCTTGCTTTTCTCTAAGTTTTGAATAACATTATTAGTTAATGCTGTAATAGCCTGCATAGTAGATCGGTAAGGCCGAAAACCATATTGATTATCGGCTAATAGGTCGTTGACGTTCAAATAGTTGAAAAGTCTACAGTAGAATGCTTTTTCATATACTTTGGAAAATACCGACAACAATGATATTGCCCTGTAATTATCAATTTTAATAGGGTCACCTTTTTTAAAAACTGGTTTTACTACTGCCATCTTTAGGTAGCTGGGAAATATGCCTTCATAGCAAATGAGTCATTAATTAATTCGGTAAGAACTGGAGCGATAAAATCGGCTGCAATTTTAAGCAAAGGGCATGAAACACCATCAACACCTGCGGAATTTTTTTAGAAACATCTTTTAGAATTCTGTGAATTTCAGGTAATGATACTGGCTCAAGATTTAGGGCTGAAGCAGCAAATGCTTTACGGTCACAAATGAATCGAGGGTTACTAGATATAACATTCGAATTTACAAAAAAAATTGTTAAAAGCGTTAGCCGCTGTATGGTAATTGGTTAGGGGGTTGCCAGAGGTATCCTGAAAATTGTCGGGATAAGGAGTTCCATTTTTTAGTTGAACCTCATCCCTAATTATACGCCAGGCAGCCTTGGATTTGTTTGCAGCATTAAAATAAGTACTGCTGTAGAAACATTTTTTTGCATTGGAGATCACACTCTTGTGCTTATTAAGCACAACTTTATATTGGAATAGAAGCTGAGAATCATTATTTATTAGGCATTGCCTATGCATATTGCGGTTGACTGATAATATCTGCAGTTATCCAAGGTTTCTTGCGTTTAAATGTACAAGAATTTAGTGATATACGTTCAAGAGGAAACGCCCTATCCATTAAATCCATAAATTTATCAATAAATACAGTAAATTTGCCATCGGCATCGTTTGCAGAGTATATCTCATTCCAACTTTCGAAGGAAAGTAGATAAGAGAAGGTTGCAAGGTTGATATCCCCTTTAAAATTTCTTTTGTAAACAAATTTTTTAGATACATCATCAGTAATAACATTTCCATCCACAATAAAAGACACTCTGCGCAAAGTGATTGGAGAAGTTACAGGGAATTACAATGTTGTCAAAGAAGTCAGCATTTGTAAAAACATTATCTATAACAGTTTTAGACAAACCTCTGATAAACGTATAGTCAAAAATACTTTGCTTAAGCCCATAACACGACATTATGCTCAAGACATCAGAAGCATCTTTAACAATAATATTATGATCAAAGTTGATATTAAAATCGCCGCATATATACAATGGGCATTTGCGAAAGTTAATAGTTGAAAGAAGGCGCTCCAGATTGTCCTTAAACACAATTGTCGAAGATGCGGGCTGTCTATATACACAAATAATTTTAATACAAAGTCCGTTTACAATTATTTCGGCATAGGCATATTCAAAAAAGAGTTCAATTTGCGGAACATCAATTGACTTACTCGTAAAGTAAATATCGTCATGTATGAAGATTGCCACACCACCGCACTTCATGTTTGTACGGCAGTAACTTCCAGCAAGCTGGTATGAATTTAGATTTAACAGTTTAATTTCATCTCTAACACAATGCGTTTCTGATAGACATACGATTTCAGGAAATTGCAGCGAGCGCAACAACAGGAACAACTGGGTTAACTTGAACCGTAAACTATTGATATTCAGATGAAATACACGCAAGTTTAAATTAAGAGTGTTTAGTTCTGGAGTTTTGAATTTGGTGGGTTCCAGCTTCTGATGTACGAACTCGGGATCGAAAAAACTTGTTTATGATAGCACCCTCTGGCCAATTTTCTGGGTTACCCGCTTCTTCGTAATTGATTTCATTAACTATGACCTTAAATGAGCTGTAGTTGTCTGGAAATTTTGAATTTAGTGCCTCGCAATTCACATCGGGAATTTTGGATTGTAACTGATCAATCACGTCTGATGTTTTTGTGGCTGGATGCAATCGTGAGACAAAGAGAAAAGATTTTCTAGGTACGGCCTGCAGCTTTGAGTTTTTGTTTTCTCCTAAAATAAATTTTTTAGAGTAATTCTTGTTCTTGTTTTTTCTTACCACTTCAGTCCATTTCTCCCTGTCGATGTCGGTGCGGTTTGGTTGGTCATCGCTACCACCTGTTGAGGGACGGCTAAAGTTAGGACGGCGTACCAACGTTGCCAGTTCGTGCACTGATGGATAAAGCCGGAAACTTAAACTTTCAAACTAATATGTTTCAAATTGCAATGACACGTATATTAACTCAAAAATTTACCGTAACAGCTACTGTTATGGTTACGCATAAATTCTCCAAAATTTGCTAAATTATATTTACTTATATTTCTTTTAGAGAAGCCAAATGCCAATATTCATTTGTTAAATTAATAAAAATCAGTTTATTTAAACATTTTACATTTTTTATTAACAAAAATTTAGATATAATAAAATTATTAATTTAAACAATTATTAATGTAAATATTAAGAGATGATACAAAATATTTTTTCCTAATTATTCACTTATATAAATAATCATTTCCAGGATCCTTTGATACAATTTTATTTTATTTTTATTTTATTTTATTCCGTACTCTGCCAACAGCCGTTAGGCCAATTATAGGCGTCACTGTACATTTTATGGGGACTTCCAACCCCACTAACGACTATCATGATGTTATTATGATATCCGGGACCAACTTTTTTCCGTGGTAGCCGTACCACGAGGTGCCGGGAAAAGCAGCCGTGGAACTGAATGCGTGCCATATAAAGTTTCTGTAATTAGCCGAGTTTCTTCAATATTGGGTTTCCTACAGTTTCTGTTTTTATTTTGTTTACGTGTTGAATGAAAAGAGGCCTGTTTTCGAATTTTCTTATTAGCTGGCTCTTCAACATATTCTGTTTTCAAATCAAAGTTTTTTATTTCCATTTCACTAATGGATTCGGCACTTTTTATATTATCTAAAATTAGTTTTAATTGTTCGATTGAATACTCTTTGGTTTTTATATTTTGAACTAGACTTAAAGCTCCAGAACTTATTTCATCCTAAAGTTTATCATTATTTCTTGAAAATGTTGCTAACTTTTGAATAACATTGTTAACTTCATTACTACTATTTCCTGCTATTATATTTGTGCTACCAGGAGCTGAGTTTGGGTAATTAGATGCAATAGAATGTATATGTTTACAGATTAAAGTTCTTATATTGAAATCCACACAAGTGCAGCTAAAGGAATGCAAACATATGGAGCAAATAGAGCATTTTATTGGGCAGCATACATTACCGTCGGAAAGATTTTTGGTAATTAAATATGTGTTTTCACTAAAATCACATTTAATGGTATAAACTTTGTTGTCTTCTATTACGTTCTCAGTAAATTTGGTGAATATGTCTTGCATGGATATTTTTCAATAGTTCTGAAGTATCCTATTTTGTTCGTTTCATAATTCTTTCATAGTACTTTATGTAACTAGTCCTCAAAGCAAGGCTTTAGGGGACGAGTCGTAATGTTTCCGGACGAGGCGGAGCGAAGCGCAGCCGAGTCCGTAATATGAAGATGAGTCCTCTAAAGCCATTTGAAGACGTGTTGCATACAACGTTTTTTTGTATTAGCTCTCCAAACATTATAATATGAAGTTTCAATTACCATTAACGCGGCATTATATTAGGAGGCCGCGCGAAAATGTATTTTTCGCTCCCCAAACTGGTTACTTTGGAAACTGTCTAGGATCCTCAAAATGGCCATTTAGAGGCCTTGTACTTAAAGTTGTCATGGCAACTAATGTTTGAGTCCGCTAAAATGTTACCATGACGACTTTAAGTACAAGGCCTCTAAATGGCCATTTTGAGGATCCTAGACAGTTTCCAAAGTAACCAGTTTGGGGAGCGAATACAAATTTTTTTTTTATTTTTTAACAACTCGATCGAAACATGAAGTGTCTTGTCTAAACGTTTAATTTTTTTACTTTGTAAGTAATAATATTTTAGTATGATATGTTTTTCGGACTTTTTCCACTGTCTAGGGTGTAAATCACAAAACGTTTCGGGAGTTTTGATCTACTCCCGTCTTCAGGTGTTTCTGGTTAGTCCTGAGAAGGACTGATATTGTACGATTTTCAACGTAAATTTGTGCCTCCCCCGGGGTTTGAACCCGGGACCGCTGATCACTGTGATTACTACTCTGCCACTCTAACCAGGGCCTAGTGGTTAGAGTGGGTTCAAACCCCGGGGGAGGCACAAATTTACGTTGAAAAACGTACAATATCAGTCCTTCTCAGGACTAACCAGGAACACCTGAAGACGGGAGTAGATCAAAACTCCTGAAACGTTGTGTGATTTACACTATAGACAGTGGAAAAAGTTTAAAAACAAATCATAATAGACCACCGCCAAAAATGACATTCAGAGAACAATATTTCAGTGTTTTATGCATACTCTCGAGATGTATATTTGTATTGAGAATTGCTCCAATTCGAAAACAATAGGCCCATTTTTTCAAAACAAGTTGCATAATAATTAATGAAATATTGACGAAACTTTTGTTGATTAATTTTTCAGAATATCCAAAAACTTGAAATTTCTGCAGATCCAAAATTGTCTGTAAATATATTAAAGTTTTATAAACCCATTCCCTCTTCTCAGCATTATTAATTTTTGACAAATTTGACTGCCACGCACGATCTATGTGCCAGGAACAATAAAGCTGTTTATGTGGTGGACCCATTATATTTTCCCATGGGTTATAAAATACATTTGTTATATCTGACATAAAAGTGTCAGTTTTTATAATTCCCACGTTATCTCTTATTTTCTGAAAGAAAACTTGATTGATATAAGAATTTTTCCTGTTAGAAAACATAAATGTTAAGGGTATCACTTCATTAAACTCATCTACACTTAAAATGGTAGTGAGTTCAAAATCATAGGCAGTAAGCCCATGTGTGTTGTCAATGGCAATAAAAAATTTTGTTTAAAAAGTGCTGAATCCATTAGCGAAGTGGAAATAAAAAAACTTTGATTTGAAAACAGAGTATGTTGGATAGCCAGCTAATAAGAAGATTCGAAAACAGGCCTTTTTTCGTTCAACACGTAAACAAAATAAGAACAGAAACTGTAGCCGGAAACCCAATATTGAAGACACTCGGCTAATTATAGAAAATTTACATGACATGCATTCAGAAATTATATCTAAAAATCCTGAAAATGATCATTTTTATGAGTAAACTAGCTTTTACCCGCGACTTCGTTCGCGCGAGGTTCGTTATTTGTGTATTAAATAATGTTCCGCCCGGCCCCGCCCCGTCTCGACCCTTCCCGTCCCGTCCCGCCCCTTTCCCTCCCGTCCAGTCCCGTCCCTTCCCGTCCCGTCCCGCCCCTCCTCTTCCATCCCATCCCCTCCCCTTCCATCCATCTTTTTCCTTCCCTTTCCGTCCCGTCCGTCCCGCCCCGCCCCGCCCCGTCCCGCTTTGCCCCGTCCCGTCCCGTCCCGTTCCGTCCCTTCCCTTCCCGTCCAGTCCCGTCCCGCTCAGTCCCGTCCCGTCCAGTCCGTCCCGTTCCGTTTCTTCCCTTATGTCATGTTCACCGTCTTGGACTTAAAAATAAATGCCATTTTCGCAATCAACGTCCCAATAAACCTCAATAACGACACCCATATCGATTTTTAGGCTTACTTACCCCATTTCACCCCCTAAGGGGTTGATTTTCGGAAAATCACGAAATACGTGTTTGCTTATTTGTTTTTAGGAGTACTCCTACGAAGTTTCAAGTCGAAATGTCTATTTAATATTATTTTTCCATACAAAATTGGAACCCCCATTTTACCCCTTTAGGGGTTGAATTTCGAAATATCCTTCCTTATTCCTTGTATACATCATAAAGGGAACCTCTGTGCAAAATTTCAGCTTTCTAGGTCCAAGGGTTTGGGCTGGGCGTTGATGAGTCAGTCAGTCAGGACTTTTAGAAATATATATAAGATAATTAGGAAAAATATATTTTGTATTAGTTTTTAATATTTACATTAATAATTATTTAAATTAATAATTATGTTATATCTAAATTTTTTTTAATAAAAAATATAAAATGTATAAATAACCTGATTTTTATTAATTTAACAAATGAATATGTCATTTGGCGTCTCTAAAAGAAAATTAAAGATAATTTACGAAATTTTGGAGAATTTATGTGTAATCATAACAGTTGCTGTTACGGTAAATTTTTGAGTTAATATACGTATTGTAATTTGAAACATATTATTTTGAAAGTTTAAGTTTCCCGCTTTATCCATCGGTGCACGAACTGGCAACGTTGGTACGCCGTCCTAACTTTAGCCGTTCCTTAGAGTACTAAGGTTTTTATCCTTAATGTTTATTTTCGTGTCTTTTTTTAGCGACTCATTTTGGTCACTTAATTTTGGGTCAATAGCTACTGCAGTTTCTTTTTGTAAGTGCCCTGCTTTGTGGATATCAGTATTTTTATTCTGCTTTCCACGGTCTTGACGTGTATTGAACGATAGCCCGTTACCTGAGCTATTATCTTTAGAAGGTCGTTGAGTGTTCTGATAACCTAGCTGGTTCAGTAAATTTATTTGTTCCTTCAGTGATGAAATCACTACGTCTTGATTTAAAATAATAATATCTTTGTGTTTAAGCAGCTCCTTCAGATAATATATTTCTTGCGTCGATCCGGTAATTTCACTATCAAAAGTTTCCCTTTTCTCGTCATTTTTTAAGGTTTGATTTACACTGTCATTAAAGCAACAATCTATTGTCTTATCCTCTAGCTTTTTAATGTTTTTTAATAAATCCACACAGCTACTGTGAGAAACTGTACCACATTTAACACATTTGAGGCCAGTTTGCGCAACTCCTCTTGCATTTACGACACGGTTTTAGTAAAGCACTCGTTTCAGCGGACGGACCACTCGGCGCCATCTTTACCAACCCCAAGCGAAGTCCACGAAAACTCCACCAACTTGCAATCCTCTACTTAATGTAAATATTTATGACTTGTAATACAAAATCCATTCAATTACATCCAATTCCTATTCTTCTTGCTTCTTGTAATTGTTATTATGTAGTTATACCATATTCCAAATTCTCTTGCATTATTCTCATTTTATACTCCTAATATTTTAATTAATTCCACCTTGTAGATTTATATTATCAACCCTTTTATATAACCAGCACACAAATTAAATAAATAGGGCCAAATTTCTAATTTATTTTTACCAAAACTATTTAAATTACACGTTGTTTTTCAATAATCAAACACATTTTTATTTCTATGCTAAACTACCATTATTTCTGCCTGCTACACATTATATTAATCTGAATGTTATCCACTTCATAATTTTTTACAATAGAATTTTATCTTGTCATATGCAACATTAACTTGTATTTAGTATTATCTCCTTTTACCACCATCAAATAGTACTCAAATTCTATACCTTTCTTTTTAAACTAGAACTCGTGGCCAGCCTACGTCTGGCCCTGCTAGCGTAAAGAAACGGTTACCAATAAAAATGCTTGCTTAGGCTGGCGGCCAGCCGACGTCCGGCCTTGGTGGCGTTAACAATACAAATACGGTCTCGCCATTTGTGCGCGCGCGCCACTTGCTAGTATGCAGGCCGTTCATGCTGCGTGTGGGCGTGCCTGCTTACGTCTGGACGGCCAGCGACCGACATCAGCTCTTATAATATAAGATTTACTTTTAATCTTTAATTCCATTCATATCTTTCAATTAAATAAGCAGTTATTTTTAAAGTTTTCAAAATTTGATTTAACTTTTCCTTTAGCATTTATCTAAATAAATAGACGTATTTAAGGTAGTATATAGACCCTATATACCTTAGCAATATTTATTGTCCAACAGCAGAGCCAATTAAAGGACATTACAAAAAAATATCATAAAAATACAAATACGCCGATAAGGTATAGATATAAGCTTAGAAATAAATAACTTATATAATGGATCAATAATTTTCATAATAAGTTTCCAGTAACAACTTTAGTGTGCATTCAAATATATCACATTTTCCACAGATTTGATTGTATAGTGAACACATAACTAATATAGGAGATTGTAATAGTAAATTGGTTCTGGCTGTTTGTAAGTAAAAAGTGCACTGTAATCTACTATTACTTCTCAGTGTATGGAAATTAATCAGTTAAATAAATACATTTGGTAACGCAATAATTTGTATGAAAACCTTAAAGCAATTATTGATATATTGATCGTCTAGTATCAAGAGAACACATATGGTACGCGGTCAACAGCTTTTTGTTTGGAAACCCTCTGGCTGGATAAGAACCATACACTTTAAAACAAAGGTATTTTAAAAAGTTAGTTGAATACCCTCAATAAGCATTTTATAGCGATCACAGTAAGGAGACCATATTAAGGCGCAATATCCAAGACGCAATCGTACAAGTGAAAAAAATAATGTTATAAGCTATAATTGTATTTATATTAGAAAAGTGTTTTGAATTTCGCGTTATGTAACCCGTAATTTTATTGGCAGATGATACCATTTGCACAATATGTGTATTAAATGACAATTCGCTGTCAAAAATAACGCCAAGATCTTTTATTTCGTGACACCTATCTAACTTGCTTCCATCAACGGTGCAGTAATCGAAAACTACAGGTAGGTCTTTCCTTGAAAAAATTACAACTTTACATTAGCTACATTTAAATTTAGTTTATTATTAGTACATCATTCACGAAGAAGATTTAAATTACGTTGCAAATTGATACAGTCAACTGAAGTGTTAACTGATGTGAATATCTTCATATCATCTGCAAACATTAACGTTTCGCATTGCAAAGTAAACCTAAGGTCGTTAATAAACATTCAAAATAGTAAGATTGGACCCTTGAGGTACACCAGACTGAGCAGTGAACGGTACAGAAAAGTAACCATTATATTCCATAATCTGAGTTCTACCTAGCAGATAAGATTCGAGCAATCTCGTCAAAGAAATACTAAAACCATTCATGTACAATTTCATAAGTAATAGCCCATGATCGATTCGATAAAAAGCCTTTGAAAGATCAGTATAGACCACATTCGCTTGTCCTTGGTTGTCAAGAATTTCAGAAGTAAACTGAACAAGGCAGCATAAATTCGTCACTGTTGACCGCTTCTCAACAAATCCGCGTTGATATCGAGATATGATATCTTTGACAGACCCGTAGATGTCGTTAACGTCAGTAACATCATTATTCTTAAACACAGGACGGACTCGGGCTAACATCTACTTATTAGGAAAGGTATTCGTTTTTAAACATAAGTTAAATATAACTAAAAGTGGAGCGATGAAAATGTTTCTGCAATCTTTGCTTAAGTTGCTGGGAATTTGGTCAAGCCCAGGTATCTGTTTGTTTTTAAGCTTATGAATTGCGAGTTTGATATCATTTACAGGTATAGATTGAATATTTACATTTACATTAAGAAAATTGAAGGATGCAGAATCACTATCCAACATAAATAAACTAGTCTTGATAAACGCTGCTAAACTGATCAGCACAGGCATTTACAATATCTTGAGAATAATTATAATGCACATCTCCTTTATGTAGCTTCCCTGGTATTCGAGAATTACCCTTCTTAGATCTAATAAAGGACCAAAAATTCTTGGAATCCGTATTGATGGAATTTTTAATTTTAATTAAATGATCATTGTACGCTATTCTAATTTGACATTTTACAAGAACCCGTATGTGTTGAAACTCCCTTAAACTATGTTGGCAGTTGCTTTTCCCATATCTCTTGTAAAATTTGCTCTTCAGTTTAATATTTTTGATAATTTTTTGTGTAAACCAAGATGAGTATTTCTGTTTATTATTTTTCTTCTTATAGTAAGGTACGTACTGATTCAGTAAATTAAACAAAATATTATAAAAAAGATTACTGGCTGATGCACATTGGCAAAATCATTCAGCGCAGATCAATCGACTGAGATTATACTTCATATAGTCCAACTAAATTTGCTTTATTAAAATTATATTTCATACTGTTCATTGACGGAGGAAAATGAACGGACTTGAATTCAAATATATTAAAACAAATACTTAGAGCTGGATGATGCATGTCCTCACTTATCAGCGGTTTGCTGTCATGATAAACAGAACAACTACCTATCCCAATTCTTAACCTTGTACTCGCCAGTCGTCTTCGGTTTGACCGTCCATTTCCGAGGCTCGCTATAGTTCTCTGAATCTGCTTCTTCTGCTATCTTTGCCCATTCCTTCCTGTTTTTACACTTCTCTTTCAAGTTCTTTATTCCTAGCTTATTTAGGTCTTCTTCTACATCATCGAGCCAACTCAGACTAAGTCTACCTCTTCTTCTTTTTTCGGTTGGTGTTCATTCTGTTATTACTTGTAAATCTCTTTTTATCTGCCCTCATTACGTGACCTAACCATTTTATTATCTGTGATTTTATGTTCTTTCGTTCTCTTCGCCCATGAGTACCTCACGTGTTGGGAAAGCGAGCCACTTTTTGTATTCATTTCTGTCCCTTGCTAGGGTTTTGGTTGGTTTCCGGGTCTTTCCTTTCCTTCTAGCGTTCTCTGTGATATTGTCCATTTTATTCTCTGATTTTATATATGTAACAATATATTCCCCTTTCATTTGCTCCCTCAGTTCAAAGTTCATTCTTGGTCTGAATTCATCTTCTTCTGTTCGTACTGGGCCCATTATTTTTTGTAATATTTTCCTTTCAAACACTTCTAGATCTTCTTCTTTTTTAGTTAAAATCCATACTTCTATTTCATACGTCACTACTGGTTTAATCATGGTTTTATATAGTTGTAGTTTTGCTTCTTTACTTAGGTATTTAGAATTTAAGAAGTTTTTGTTTGGATAATATGCTCTGTGACCCATTTGTATTTTTTGTTTTGTCTTTTCGCTTCCACTATAATTTTTGTTATAGTACCGGGTGTCCGGTCTCTAAGTCGAACATAGGCGATTAACATTGTATTGAACGTTTTTCCCGATTCCTGCTCGCCAATTCAACTTACAGGGTAGATAATGGTATCAATAGAAAAATAAAGTTATTACGCATCAAATGATATCAATAATAATATTCTAGATGCGATTTTTATGTTAAACTACTAATTTAAAACTTGTGAATTTTTAAATATGCCATGCCTTGCTTGTCAAGTTCAATAGCATTTGTCAAAAAAATTGGTAATTAGTTGGCGTAAATCAGGTATTTTCTGTCAACGTCTGTTAAAATTATCTACAGAAAATGAATTATTTCAATGAAGAACGAGTGAATGCACTAATGTTAATTCCCTATGTTCGACTTTGAGAATGGACACCCGGTATATTGTTGTGCCTAAATATTTAAATTTCTGTATTGCTTCAAAACTATCATATTTTATTTTCAGAGTTTCTCCCTCGGTGTTATTACTATACTTTAAATATTTCGTTTTTTCCTCACTAATTTTTAGACCCACTTTTTCTGTTTCTTCTTATATCTTGAAAGCTTCCATCATTCCATCTTTTATTCTGCTTATGATTGTTACGTCATCAGCGTAGGCAATGATCTGTACATTTTTTACGTTTATCGTTCCTTCTACATCTCATTTTCTAATTACACTTTCCAGAGCTATGTTAAATAACATGACAGTCTAACTCCTTCGTTTACTTTGATTGCATCTGTCACTTGGTTTCCAATTGTTACTATTGCTGTTGTGTCTTTAAGGGCCGGTTGCAGAAAGCAATGTTAAGTCTGGTGTTAGCTAATGCGACGTCAAAGTGAACAAAAACGAATCAAATCTCAAATGTTTATGGTAACTAATACATTAGTAAACAAAATTTGATGCGATTTTGTTCACTTTGACGCGACGTTAACTAACATCAGACTTAACATTGCTTTCTGCAACCGGCCCTAAGTGTCATATTCACAAGATTTATTATTGTTTGTGGTATTCCCATGTGTATCAGTTCTTTTATTATATTAGTTCTATAGCAATAACTAATATGTGGTCTGTGTGTATATTGGTTTCTCTATATGACCTGACAGCTTGTATTTTTCCAGCCCCATATTTGTTTATTAAGACATGATCAATTTGACTGTATGCTGTGGGTGGTTCCATGTTATTTTGTGTCTTTGTGGATCTGGAAATTTTGTACTTATTATAAATTAATTTATTGCCGCTGCCAAGTTACATATTTTATTTCCATTGTTATTAGTTTCTTTATGTATCGTATTTTTACCCGCTACTTTTTTTGTGTTCTTCTGTCCCTATCTGGGCGTTTATATCTCTTAATATTATTAGCGTATCGTATTTTGGTCTTTTTTCACTCATTTTGTAGTTATTTGTAAAACTTCTCTTTTTTGTCATCTTCATCCACATACACACATATAAGGGTGGTACGAGGACCAAGTACAATTATTGAGAATAGAAAGATTAATACAGGTTTTCAGGATTTTTATTTTAAATATATTCAAACTAATTGCCGTTCACAATAATACACGTAACCATTCTCTCCTTCTATAGTTTAAAAGCGTTCAGCCAGCTGTCGTTAGGAATACTATCAAAATAAGACTTAACAGCGATATCAATCTCTTCTTCTGACTCATTCTGACTTTTTCTCATTTCGCAGGTTTGTATTGCACTTTTATATACAGGGTCCGTTGAAATGAAAAAATATTTTTATAGAAATGTAGCCCATTTATGGAAATTTTAATGTTTAAAAATTACATCACTCAGGTGACCCCCATCCGCTTCAATGCACAGCTGTAACCGGCTTCTTACATTACGTATTACTCTCTATAAGAGTGTTACGGTATCAAAATGACTTACCGACACCCACGACTGTGTGAGTATCAACTAACTAGACAAGTCCGGGAAATGGGCACGCTCACCCTGAGAATCGTCAAAAACAGGCTAAAGGCCTCGGCTCAAATACGCTCAGGGAGATGGGCGTGGTTCAAAACGGTAAACCACAAGGCAAGCGTGTCGAGGTATATATAAGGTGTTACAGATAAAAGGGCGCCACAAGATCCAAATCAGGTGACCCACGTTCAACCGGACCTTAAGGATCAAACGGGGCGAAAAATACTCAAATAACTATTTCTGGAAGCCACAGTGCAGCGACAGATACAACCACTTACCTGCAATACTCATCTGTTACGTCCGGGCCTCACCTTACATTGATCATAACACAGTGACTTAGTCACCCTGTAAACAAACATGCACAAGACACAAGGAAAAAAGCATAAGCCGGTACAGTTAATACATCTATTGGGCCACTCCACGTTACCAAACGAACACCTTACAGTAGTACAGCTATATTCGGCACGTATGACAATTTGTAATAACGACTTATGGGGTACACCCAGCTGGGAAGCGTTCTACCTCAGAACCACGGCCCACAGCTGAGCTGAACAACAAATCCAAATCGGTTCTAGTTTAAAAAAAAGTGACTCGGCTTAAGCCTCAACCAGTGTCACGCACAAGCATGAAAATTTTATTTAAGTTCCAGTCACCAGAGCGTACTGACTAGCAGCGCTAAACTATAACATACAAACGCTAAATTTCGTACCAGAGTGTACTATTGCAATAATTAGGCGTCGGGCGTCGAATTAATGGGTTAATTGACAAGAACAAACATTAAATTGCAGAACACAAACGTTAAATTTGTACTGAAATGTACTATTGTATTAATTAGGCGTCGGCGCCGGCTGAAAGGGTTAAATTACAAGAACAAACACTAAATTACAGAACACAAACGTTAAATTGGCACTGGAATGTACTATTGCATTACTTAGGCGTCGGGCGCCGACTTAAAGGGTTAAGTTACAAGAACAACCTGCTCTGCGGCACTGAGTGTTAAAACACAACCATTAAAGCTGTACTAGAGTGTACTCTGTACTAATTATGCGTCAAACGCCAACTCAAAGGGTTAATTTACATAACAAAGCTGCTCTGCAGCGCGGAGTATTAGAACACAAACATTAACGTAGTACTAGAGTGTACTCTGCACTAATTATTCGTCAAGCGCAAACTCAAAAGGTTAATTTACATAACAAAGCTGCTCTGCAGCGCTGAGTGCTAGAACACACACATTAACGTAGTACTAGAGTGTACTCTGCACTAATTATGCGTCGAGCGCAAACTCAGAAGGTTAATTTACATAACAAAGCTGCTCTGCAGCGCTGAGTGCTAGAACACACACATTAACGTAGTACTAGAGTGTACTCTGCACTAATTATGCGTCGAGCGCAAACTCAAAAGGTTAATTTACATAAAAAAGCTGTTCTGCAGCACTGAGCATTAGAACACAAATGTAGTACTAGAGTGTGCTCTGCACTAATTATGCGTCGAGCGCAAACTCAAAAGGTTAATTTACATAACAATGCTGCTCTGCAGCACTGAGTATTAGAACACAAACGTAGTACTAGAGTGTACTCTGCACTAATTATACGTCGAGCGCAAAATCAAAAGGTTAATTTACATAACAAAGCTGCTCTGCAGCACTGAGTATTAGAACACAAACGTAGTACTAGAGTGTACTCGGCACTAATTATGCGTCAAGCGCAAACTCAAAATGTTAATTTACACGAATATGCCGGCGAAATAGTTTATTGCACAATTTGACCTTATTAGCGAACTCGGCCTGCAGCTGGCGATGGCATTCAGAGCAGTGTCGGTATGCCGCTTTGCACCTGATGTGTGTGTGACAGAGCCGAAAAGCTACGACGTCCTCCAGAGTCCTCTTTCAAAGAGCGGAATGTGTACAGGCTTCCTTGGCCATTACACAGCTACCAGCAAAGCCGTTGGATGGGTAACTTCAGGAAAAAGGATCCAGCCTCTAAGACGACGGCGGACAATGGCTTTGACGAGCCTACATATGAACTGAACCCCACAACGACTCGCAAACGGACTTCCCCATACCACAGCACGAGTGCACACCAACGTAACCAAGCAGCGTCTGCCTCGCAACTGCTTGAGAAAATGCGCTCGTAAACACCGCTGTTGCCTCGCGAGATCCGCTCCGGTCAATCACAGCGCAGGGCGCGACAAAGTAGCTAAACGCGTCATCGCTCGCAAGCGAACCAAGCAGTGGCTGTGCTTCTTGCTCTCATGGGCTGAATTTTAAATAACTCGAAAATCAACGCGCTTACGACTGCTGGGGATGTACAAAGGTTGCGAATTAGAGACAGCGATACCAGGAGTGTACAAAGTTTACGAATGGGTATGCTTGATGCTAAACGTTGCAGTATTATGCGATCGGCTATGGCTAAAATGGACTCGAAATACAGACGAACTCGCCAATTATGTACCAAATCTGTTCTAAAGGTTAGTGTAGCTAATTAAATTACTGAGAAATATAAAATGGCCTGACAAGTGTTCCACTGGAATCACCTCTATTTCTTCTCTAATAAACCGTTTTAACTCGTCGGTTGTGTGGGGATGTCTTGCGAAGACCTTTTGCTTCAAATAACCCCATAACAAACAATCTGGCGCTTGTGATATCAGGAGATCTCGATGATGTCTTCAAACCTTGAAATTAGTCTGTTGGAAACATGTGGCGTAATAAATTTAAATTCTTCCTTGCTGTGATCGGGGTCGCACCATCTTGCTGGCAGAAAATATTTCCACATCCTAGCCTCTGTAATTCAGGCTGTAAAAATGTTTTCAACATAAAGCAATAGCGATCCGCATTGATAGTAACGGTTAAATTATCTTCCCCAAAAAGTATGGTCCGATGATTCCGAATGCAGAAACACCACACCATACTGTAGCCTTTTCGTCATGCAGTGGTTCCTCATGCAGCTGTTGCAGATTTTCATTTGCCCAAAAGCGACAGTTTTGCTTATTCACAGAACCATTTAAACAAAAGTGCGCTTCGTCCGACATAACCAACAAATTTAATGCATTTTTGTCGTTATCCAAAATCTCCAGAAATTTCCTGCAGAAAGTCAATCGAGCAGCTCTGTCTATATGATGTAGGTAAGTTGTGCACAACTTGGATTTTGTATGGATGATAAACAAGTCTTTTCTTAAAATTCTTCGCAAGCTTCGCTCTGAAACTTGTAGAGCAAGAGAATGTTTTATTGACTATCTCATTGGACTCCTTCTGGACCGCTTGCCTAACGCGTTCAATGTTCTGGTGTGCTTACTGTACTAAAATCACTAGTATATTTTGATAAAACAGAACCATTTTGTTAAAAATTCGTTACCCACCTTATTATTGCCTGTCTTGATGGAATTCGTCCGCGTGGTGGTATGTTGAATTCTCATCGAAAACGTCTCTGCGTATGAATAATCGACTAATTTGAAATAAAACATTTTACTGCAGAAACTCTTTCGTTTTTTTAGGCATAGCGCATAAAACCTCCAACTTGACAATCACAAAACACAAAACTGTCACCGGAAACGCTTTTTGTTTTCCATAGTCGACTATTCAAAATCGGTTATACCTGTTGCCGGACTCTGTATATACCGACGGGGCCAAAATTGAATATCACAGCAATAAGATAACATGAACAAGAAAATAATACTGTTGTGGTTCCACTTTGGGCGCCATTTATGTTGTGACTCCACGTTGTAACGCCTATTTAATGTTATAATTGACTTTTACTTTGCTTTAATTTATTCTCAATCAATTCTTTTTTAAATTGAATTTTAATTAACTGATTTGCCCTTTTATAATCATGGGTTATCAATATTATTAAATTGCTAACTCCGGTAGAAACATTTTTTTTTACTTTTAACTGAAACACAGGTAGGATTCGCTCATAATCTAGACTGCTTCTATTCCTCTACTTTGATTTTCTTATTTTATGACAATTTGTACGTCTGTCACCTGCCACTTCAAATCACTCAAGTGCAAATTAATTACAAATATCTTCTCGTTACATTATTTGTCATTCAACGATATCAAAAATAGTAGTACCCCCCAAATTAAAATTACCTCACTTCCACCCTATCTATATTTTCTTTTAGTTTTTACTTAAATACCTGTATTCTGTCACCTGTTCATGGACTCGATACTCTCCTTTATCAAGTCAAACGCACCCAGCAATCTCACAAAGATCTCCCAAAATACAAACAAATCCCAGTACGAACTTCGCCAAAAACACCTGTTTCTGCAAAGACTTCCTGGGCAAAACAAGACAGCATACCCGCTACTTCCTCCAACAGGACTGCCAAGATTGACCAGAAGCAACCGCCATGACTTCCTTCGAAAAAATCACAAGTTAACAACCCAGTAACAAACTCGACTAGGTGTAAGTCTCAAAATGTCACTTCAATGACAAACCTAACGAATCACAATTCCAGTAAATGAAAACCCTACCATCTATACCATAAGAAGGCCATTCCGCTAACTAACTCGACGTACGCTACTTACAGCAAAGCAAGCCACTTCTATCCAATTCATACGATGTACTTAATTGAAAATAAACTCAGTTTTGCATCCAATTCAAGTTATGGCTTTTGTAGATTATAACTGTTTAACATATGGCAATCTCACCATATCGATTCTCCTTCATTACTTCTCCATATCAAATTGTTTTTAAAATTTCATTTAATACTCATCTCGATAATTTCTTTACGATATATAACCCTTCACATACCAAAATAAATTAAAAATCATATAGTAAAGGGTTTATTTTATTAATTTCAGCCGCTTACAAACTTATTGCATATTTTGAAGTCAACATTATTTTGTGTACTTTTAATGATAATATATCTCCGTTGTGATTTAGTTTAGCATATGTTTTCTAGTCCAACACATTATAGAACTATATCATATTTGTCTAACACCCACTATGTTGAATGGTATTTCTCGAATAAGTATTTGCAATTAATTCCCTACTTCATTTCAGATAAAAATTAAATTATGTTAGAATCCTACTGTTTTTTATAGCTCCATTCAATTGAATTTTAAATTTCATTTCCTTTCTTTACCACCTACATTTTAATAATTTTGATGTCCTTTTCATACTTAAATTCATCTTTGTAATTTTAATACGGTATTCTTTTAACCTTATTAATCTGATTTTAAACTCTTATACTAAGGACCATGACAATACGTATTGCTTGAGTAAGAAAGAGATAAATATAGTGGCAAATATTCGAGTAGGCTTGACGCTCATTTTTTTCGTATAGTCTTCTCATTCTTTCTCGAGCATTCTAGTTTGTTATTTATGTTATCTCATTGCTGTGATATTTAATTTTGTCCCCATCGATATATGCGAATTGATACAGCCTTATTGCCTCTTTTCACTTCTTAGACGCCATATTTTGCGATCTTCCCGATCACCTTCCACCAGATTTCGTGGTCGCATTGCTATTGCCACCTTGTCTTTCCATCGCGTACGTAGTCTTTCTATTTTCCTCTTTTGCCAAGGAACCCATTCGTATATTCTTTGAGACCATCTTGTGTCGAGCACTCTTCTAAGGTGTTCGTACCAGTGCAATTGTTTTTGTTCGATTACGTCCATTATTACACACAACTGTCACATGACTGATATCATCCAATGAGAACTATGATTTTTTTTGAAAATCGAACAATCCCAAACTGATTACCTGATAAGTTCCCTAGGGATGATTATTAAGCGATAAGCTTCCTACTGCTAATTATCGACCCCGTAGATGGTGTAATAATTAGAAATAGAAATGTAAGGAAAACATAATTTGTGTTTTTTGGCATTATTAGATCTATTTTAAATTATAATTCGTATACGGGTTTTGTGTAATAATCACTTACACATAATTTTGCCCGTGCCAAGAGTCATCGTACTGGTTGCCCTTAAAAAAATTCCCTCGGGACAGTTTTCATTGCAACCAGCACTCGACCCTAGGCGTGTGCAAAATTATCGGTAAGTATGTCTCGCTCTTGTTATATTACTATTGATAATTGATTCCTATACATTCATACGTTCTATAATTTCTTCATTGCACTTTTCTGGGAAGTTAATAGCACCCATTATTCGCACCAGAAAGTTAAAGTTGTCACAATCACTGCTTTATACACTCCCTTTTTTTGGTTCTTTGGGCATTTCTCTTTTATGTAAGAAAACATTATTTTAAAGCAAAGTATAACCTACTTGTAGCATTTATTTTTTTTAGTTGCTTCCACTTCTATTTTACCGTCTTTGCTAATAAACGACTTTAAATATTTACCTGGTCTCATTTGATCTATAATATTCCCGTTACTTTTCAACTTGCAACTTGACGGCTCTACACTGATCGCCATACATTTTGTTTTCTCTATAGATATTAATATATTGTTTTGTTGACAAGTTTGCCTGAAGATATGCAGCATTCTTTGCAGGTTGTCCTCATCTTCAGCAATCATTAGAGCATCATCAGCGTAGCAGAGGATATTTATCTTATTCTTCTCCATTTAATGACCTGTAGCTGTTTTTAACGTTGCAATTATTTTGTCCATTGTAACATTGAAGAGCAGTGGACTTAGAGAGTCACCTTGTCTTATCCCTGTTGTTATCGGGATTGATTTTGTTGAGCTATTATTTACTTTGATTTTTGTAAAGTTTTTAAACTTTATGTTTTCCATCAATTTGAGAAGACTTTCTGGTATCTCTTTTTTATCTAGTATATCGATGAGGTCATTTAGTTTAATTCGGCCAGACACCTTCGCCAAATCTATAAAGCATAGGTAATTATGAGTATAGTTAGATATACCTACTGGGGGTTTGAAATTTCAATGAGTTCGCGATTATTTGGAGTGTAATGTATAGTAGATAACAGAATTGGCAACACTTGTGATACAACCACAATCCATTGTTGTGGAACCGCTGATCACATTCTCACCTGAAATAACTGCGCATACGCAAAAGTTCGATTTTGCAAATGCAAATCCATAGCCATACGCCATTAGTTATTGTTTTGTGCCATACGCCATACGCGCATACGCCATTAGACAATTGAATATCTGTGGTTTTGTTTTTACAGTTAATTGTTACGGTCCTTGTTTTAATGTTAATATTAGGCATTTGTGAAATATAAATCGTGATATATTTACCATGTGACAATCATTGGCGAGATAATCGTTACAGGAGTTTGTTTAAATAATTTCAGTCCGCACTTGCAGTATATCTGTAATATAACCTAAAATACTCAAAACTTCATCTTTACAGGCGGTGTGTCTGGTATGTATCACAATACAGTGTGACTGCCGGCAGACGCAAACTAGGGAAACGCCAGTAATATTGTAATAAATCCTGATAAACTTAATGTTTCATTTAAATAATCTGTGCTGGGCAGCCATCCAGTGATGCTTTGTAATCGGTCTTTCTGCGTGCATAAAATGCATTCATTTACACCATTCTAGTCAAGTAGTTTATCGACATGCCTCAATTTTGACTATAAATATAATTTGTGGTTCATTTTTGTTTACAATTTAATTTTAATTTGCGTAAAACTTCTTTATGTTGCGTATGCTGCGAGACACTGTATCACAGTACAGTATCGTAAATGTCTAATAATATTTCAGTAAGTAAATGACGGCAAGCATGTAATATGAATATTCTTTTCTTTCAGAACGTTGACAAAACTTCAAGTGTAGCTTCTGATGGAATATGGACAAGATGTCTTTTCTGATTCTGTAGATTTACGTAGATTTACGTCACTGGCTTCAGGTATAAATTTAAACAATTGAACTTGGGTAACGATCATTAGCAGTCACTTAAAAATACATCAGAAATGTGCAGTAACTTTTGTGTTAATATTGGTTTTTCTAATGTTGCTTATAAACCGGTTAATTGTAATTCTTAACATAACTTATTGATTACCTACAATTTTTGATAGTTAATTTACCTTTTCTACTGTTTGTAAATTATAGCTGAGTTTGATTAATTACTGATTTGATACTACACATACTTTGTTTGGGATTTTTTTTCCTCGAACCTAAATAAACTTTCATCTCATGGTAATATACTCTTTGCATGTGTATAATAATTGAAAGTTATTTAAAGCAGTATAATGTTTATCTTGCATTTTGAAATTTAGGCTTCTACAAAATATATAGGTACATGCATAAGTAAAGATTTTATTTGCTTATGTAATAACACTTTTGCTCTGGATAGTTGAGATAAGTTACTACAATTTTGACAATGCATTAATATTTAAAATTACATAACACCTAAAATTACCAAACAAGTAATTTTAATAAGTTTCAAATGTGTTATTTCTTATTATTCTTTTGAAGGTATATGATCATTGCCCTAATACGGTTTTATGGATTTATAAAAATGTTATGTAACACATTTAATTGTTCTTATGCAATATACTGTTATTGATATCACCTCGTAAGTGATGTATTCAATTTCTACTTATTATAATACGAATTCCATGTACAAAATTAACTTTGTTCAACTTTCTTCAAACCTTAAGGGCACGTATATTCTTACTAAATTTATAACAATCTTGGTTCCAATACAAATAGAATTAAATAATATATGCAGAAGAAGTCGCATCTGTATTGTAGTTCTAGACTTACAGTTAGATCTATCAAAAAACTTTAATTGACTTATGAAGTAACTAAACTGCAATTTTTGTGTAGTAACTGATCTGATAAACAGTATGCAGAGTATCTGCAGCGAGCTGAGTGGAATTACTAGTGGATTATTAGTGAAAATGTAAAATTGTGTTATACTTATAATACAGCAAGATCAACGTTGAATCAGGAGTTCCAATTATGAATACCTATTGGAAATAAAGCTAATAAAGCATCATTTTCTGTTTAATTGATCGTATTATTTATGTATGTATGTATGCATTGTCGGTAACTTCATTTTACCTTGTGGGTATAATTTATTTAATATTAAATTAAGATTATCCCAGACCAATGCCAAAAATGCGTAGTCGTTTTTCAGAACATATTTATTTAATTGTAGAATGCATTTACACTGGGCAGGGTAACCACAAATTTATCTTTTTACATAAACTGAAGTAACTTTTAAAGTAAGAAATGTAAACTAATTATCTATAATGTAGGTAAGTAACATGGAAAATTTGCTAATTATTAGTTTTTATTTATTAAGATCAATTTGACTGTCACAGTCCTATATTTCAGCCTTACTGAAGCATTTCAATATGTTTCGGTCTTTCTAAAATTGTCAAATAAGTCGTGCCCAGTACCAGCTCTACTTTATTTTTATCTCATTTTTCTGTTTAATGTCTTAAACATTGTGAGATATAAAAATGAATTAGCTTTAGTTTCTTGAATTGTAAATTAATTAGATGTTACCACTTCTACATTTGCCTTTAAGACTACAATACTACACAGCGTATTATAGTCGGGAATCTGGCGTCTCAAAAAACACTTCTAAAATGACAGGATGTGTACTCGAAGATAGTTTTTAAAAAAATGTACACTATCTGGAATTACCTTGCGGATCTAAGTGTGGAAAATATTTTTTTCTCGTTTTTTGCATCGTAAAAAGAATGCCCCCCCCCCACATTTAGGTCTTCGAGGTAATTCCAAAATGTACATTATTGTTTTTTAAAAACTATCTTTGAGTGCACACCCTATGATCCAATTTATGGTCCCTGATTCCTGACTATTACAAATAGTTGTATTCTAACATTTCTATCAATGTAAAGCACATTTATACCGTGTGTCAAAAACAGTACAATTAAGAAGGAGCTCTTGTAATTAGTACTAGATAAATATTCCGTAAAATTAGATATATGTTCAACATTGGAAGTACTATGCGACACGAATTTTGTTCGAAAAGGAGGGAAAGTACATCGCCGTTGATTTGAAGTCGATCACTTAAAGAAACTAGTTTCGACGACATTTTTCTAACTTTTTCATAACAACATTAAGTTAACTATTGTTTTAAAAATATTAAGTCGTCAAATGTCATTTTTAATGCTTATCTTTGATAAGTAAGCTAGAAGTAAAGAAAACATAACTGTTGTAAAGTTGACATAGCACTGTTTAAAGCAGTTTACTATCAGTTACGCATTGTTGCCTTATTGCTAACTTGTTAAAATTGATGACTTGCAGCTGTTTAATATTTTTAAAACAATAGATAACTCGCAATAATGAAAAACATTTTGCTATCAAAAAGATAGGAAAATGCGTTTAAACTAGATTCTTTAAGTGATCCACTTCAAATGAACAGCGGTGTATTTGAATATGCCAATTGAGCCGAGTGGTATTCAATCAAATTATATCATTTCGTTCAATTAATCAATACTTATCAGAATACGTTTTTGCTGACTTGATAAGTGTTCGGTGTAATTCGATTGACTGAAATAATGAAACAAAGGAGTAGTAAGAGCTTATGAAACTGAATGTTTATTAGCACTGTCAGTTTTGACATTCACTGCTCAATAATAACAATAACGTTAGTCCTGGTTTGTGAATTAGGTGTAGTTAATGAGGAGAAACAATTGAGGTCCAAATTCAGCATTTAATTAAATTCTAAAACTCCAAGAAATAGTGACATTGTAAATAAAAACTCACAATGAAGACATTTTGTAAATCAAAAAGTATTTATTTTGAAAAAGTTTAACTGATGAAACATTCAAATGTAACACTTACTACGATTATTCGTTGATGACAACACTTGTTAGAACCTTCTGTAGATAAAATCTTCATTGCAGTACCTCTCGCATAGATAATAATGATCTAATTAACTCAGCAAAAGTGGCTGGTGACATTTTAGTAAAGAGCAACGTGTGGAAGAATTTCGATGTGCTTATTGATAACGACCTACGTTTTGAACAGCATGGTTCTCGATGTATCCAGAAAGCATATTATAATATAAAATTACTGTATACTAACTGTTATTGCCTTTCAAGAGATATGAACATTTTATTGTTTAATGCATTGGTTCTATCAAATGTTTAATTATTGTGATACCCTTTATGCTCACTGTTCAACAAAAAATACTACAATAAGAATCCAAAATATTAAAAATTCATGTCTAAGATTTATCTATGGTATACAGAGGCTTAGGATGTCCAATAGATGTAAATTGTATACAGCAGTTTCTTATTTAAAAATAATTGAGAATAAAATCCCATATTACTTCTTCGATAAAATTTCCTTCAGATCCGATGATCAAGTTAATATTAGAACAAAAACTGCATTGACAATTCCACGGATTAGAATGTATTTATTTAAACAATCTTTGAAATTTAGGCGGCAGAAAAAGTATAGAACCATATAATAATAATAATAGTAATAAAAAATCAGATTATTGCATACACATAATGGTACACAAATTGTAGGAGTTTGGCATAGCCAGTCTTCCACTCCCCCAATATTAAATTACATTACATTACATGTGGTGTAAAGCGTAATACTTAACTATAAATAATAATGTCGAAAAAGAAAAAAAAATGTAACAAGGAAAAATATATACATATAGTAAAGATAATGTAGAGTGTACATAATATAATTTCTCATCCTTTTAAAATTAGTGTTCTTAATTTCTTTTTAAAACAATAATAACTCTCGTCAAGAAAGTTGTACTTGCTTTATCGTAAAAGGAAGTAAAAATGGCAATTGCATAACTGAGTAATATTGCTAACATTAGAGGTATAAAGAGTATAAAGTAAAGGCCCTAATACAGATCCCTGTGGTAAGCCGTTATTAACTGTACATAGTTTTGACTTCAAATCTTCAAGATTTTCCGCAATCTTTCAACTATTTAATTTGTAAAAAGCAAAATAGCAGAATTACTAAGACCAATATATGTAATGAAGTATAGCTAGCAACATTTTATGGTTCAATGTATCAAAAGCTTAGAAAAATCTAAGAGTACCAAGACTGTTAACTTAACTTATTATTATCGGCGGCCGCCAGGATATCATCAAATATGTTAGATAACACAGCTATACCCAGCGTGGAAGCCTGATTGAGTTTCAGGAAACAAATGATTACTATTTAAGAAAGTTGTGTATCCATAATTCTTTCGAGTATCTTAGATAACGTAAGCAATATGCTTATAGGCCTCAAACATTTGAAGTAATTGTTCAAACATTTTGAAAAAACATTATTTTTGAGACAGTAACTGACTAAATAAGTAATGTAAGAAATTAACAAAAGAGATGCCAAATCTATCATACGTATATTTATGCCATCCGCTCTCACTGACTGATAAGTGATGTCTAGAATCATCCTAGCTATATCCTCTTGGGAACAACAGAAAAATAGAATGAGGCAGTATTGTTATTTATGACATTGTTATCGTAATAATTCATTAAATTTGGATCCAGACAAGTTGCAAGAAGTTTAACTGATTTGTCATTAATTTCTTCCACCTTATTCAAGTGTTTGACAATTTGAGAGTTTTAGTTAAGCATTATATATACTAAGATCTTTTAGATCTTTTCAAGGTGCTTTCTTATTACTATTATGAACACGATGATCTAAATAGGGCCATTCTTCCCTACAAATAGCGGCAGGTTTTAACCGGTGCATGTGTGTTAAACAGATTAAGTAAACTTATTAAAAAATGCAAATTTTTCATCGATATCATTTCAATTAAAAATAATATTCGAATTGAATGATTCGAGATCATGATTGAAATGTTCCAAACTAAAATATTTAAAGTCGCTTTATGTGCGAGTGTGTGGCAATAGTAAAAATGTGTAATGTACTAATTTTACAAAAAACTAGATGGTAATCAGTTACATCTTGCAATCCTTTTATGTCAGAATCTATAATGGATTCTATATTCGAGACAAGTATGAGGTCTATTAAAGTTTGTGCTTGAAGGTGTCACGGATGTGATACTACTTATTCTTTGTTCAAAGCCAAAACTATGAAAATAGTTTAGAAAATATTTAACTGTGGTCTGGTCAGATGTGAGTAGAATGACATCGAAGTCACCAGTGCATATTACCTCGTCACAAATCGGTATCACATGAGCCAAGGAACGCTTAAATTTATTTAAAAAATCTCTTATATTCATCCATTCAAGCTGTTACGTTATCAAAATGACTTAACGACACCCACACGGTGTGAGTATCAAAAGACTAGTCAAATCCGGGAAAAGGGGGCACGCTCGCCCTGAAAATTGTCAAAGACAGGCTACAGGCCTCGGCTAGTACGTTCAAGGAGATTGGCGTGGTTCAAACGGTACGTCACCGGGCAAGCATGTTAAAGTATACACAGGGTGTTCCTAAATAAATGGGCGCCACAAGGTCCAAGAAGACTCCCGTTTAACCGGACCTTGAGGGTCAAACGAGGTATGATACGGGATCTCGGCCTCAAGAACCTCGTCGTCACTGCGGCAAGCATCGTCAAATTTACCTGTGTCGCTCCAACGCTCAGGCTTCACTGTACATAAATCTTTACACAATAACCTTAACCTGAAAAGGTCATGCACAGATTCGTCATAATGATAAGGCCTTCGTTCAAATACTCGTCTATTGGTCTGACGTATGTAACTGGGTGATATG
Source organism: Agriotes lineatus (assembly GCA_940337035.1). Classification (NCBI taxonomy): domain Eukaryota; kingdom Metazoa; phylum Arthropoda; class Insecta; order Coleoptera; family Elateridae; genus Agriotes; species Agriotes lineatus. Next base: position 29,082 of record CALNHX010002652.1, read on the forward strand.
CAAGACTACAGGGAGTAAACTACACCTAAATCTAGGGCCCCAGCTGGAGAGGCGCTTTATCTCTAGTACAGAAGTGGTCATACATAAGCGGTCATAATACTCGTTAAATATACAACAGGCTTTGGTCAGCCAGTACGTGAATCTTGAAGTGACAGTGGCTAAGCCACCAATGTTCATGACCCAATATCAATATTCAAATTGGGCCAGCGTATATCACAGATGATTAAATAAAAATGATAATGACCAAAGTACATCAAGCTAGCGGCAACAGTATTCAAATCAGGCCGTACAAGCAACAGATGATTAATTAAAAATGGTAGTGGCCAACATATATTCAGTTAACGGCAATAGTATGCGAATTTAGGCCATGCAAATATCAGGTGAATAATTATAAGTAAAGCTGATAATTATATGCACTCAAATGTACGAAAATATGCGCATATATGTGCATACATTTTGTTGACTATATGCACCCAAAGTAACAATATATGCACATAATATGCTCTTAATTTTCTTGAAAATAAGTGGAAGTATTCTGAATAATGTAAAAATTTTAATTATTTTCTATGAATATATTTATTTCTCTAATTTTTATTCAAAGACATCATTCATTTTAACCTTTGACTACATAAACATGGACCGCCAACGCCAACTTCACGTTGTAATCCAACAAAAAATTAAGATTTTTCCTAACCCCGCCAGACTATTATTCACCCAACACTCGAAGTTCGACTCTTGAAATGGATTCCATGTTGGCTGATTTTTTATACATTGCTTCTATGGGAAAAGTGGGGGTTGCTGGCAGTTCATGTTTATATATATATATATAATTTAGCGCAACAGGCCTTAAAGGCCTAGGGCTTGTTTTATTGTCTTTCTCCACTCCGATCTGTCTTTGGCAGTTGTCCTCCAGTTTCTTACACCTAATTTTCTCATGTCTTCTTCCAGTGATTCTAACCATCTCTTCCTCGGTCTACCTCTTCGTTTAACTCCTATCAGTCCTCCCCTTAACATCACTTTAGACACCCTCTCCCTTGGTAGCGTCTCCACGTGCCCCAGCCAGCGTAACTGTTGTTGTTTCACTATTTTCAGTATACTGGCTTCCCCGTACAAGTTATATACCTCTTCATTTGGCCTTCTAAACCACACCTCCCCAACTTTCTTACCCCCGTAAATCTTTCTCAAAACTTTTCTCTCCCATCGTTCAAGTTGTTGTTGCTCACTTTTGTTCAAAGTCCACGTTTCACAGGCGTATGTCACCGTCGGTCTTATGACTGTTTTATACACTCGCGTTTTCACTTGGCACGTTACACATTTGGAATTTAAAACCTCACTTATTGATCCGATTGCTTTATTCCCTTTTGCTATTCTTGCGTGTATCTCTTTTTCATTTTTGTTGTCGTTTGTTATAAGCACCCCCAGATACGTGAATTCTTTAACTTGTTCAAACTGCATTTCCTTTCCGCTCTCCGTTTTTATTTTAAGTTGTTCCTGTTCTTCTTCTTTGTTGCCTATTCCTCCCATAATCATGTACTTCGATTTTTGTTCGTTTATTTGTAATCCCAATGTGCCTGCTGCTTTCTCTATTTTCGTTACTATCTTCCTCAGACATTTCCTGGTTTTGGCTACCACCGCTACATCGTCTGCATATGCTAACACTTGGTATTCGTTGCTATATATTGTCCCTTGCCTGTTCACTCCACTCATTCTTACAGCTTTTTCCAAGGCTACGTTGAACAAAACTGTCGAGAGTGGGTCTCCTTGTCTCAATCCATTTTCTATCTTGAACTCTTGTGACATGTTCCCATTAATTCTCACCTTACACTGCGTCTGAGCCATTGTCATGTTTACCAGTTTTATTAGTTTATTCGGTATTTCCAATTCCTTCATAGCTTTAAATAGTTCTTTTCTTACAATGGAATCGTAAGCCTGCTTAAAATCTATGAAAACAGCATAGAGTACCACCTTATGTTCATAACAGTTGTTTTGTATTTGCCTTAGGGAAAATATCTGGTCATTCACCGATCTACCGCTTCGAAAGCCGCATTGATACTCGCCCATTGCCCTTTCCGCATATGGTTGTAGCTTGTTTTTAATACATTGAGCTAGTAATTTGTAAACTGCGTCCAGTAATGTTATCCCTCTATAGTTTTCGCATTCAGATTTGTCGCCTTTTTTATGTAGGGGTATAATAATTCCCTTTGCCCATTCTTCTGGCATTACTTCCCTTCTCCAGACCTCCACCACCAATTCGAATAACCTCTTTTGCAACTCATCACCTCCATATTTGACTAATTCTGCAGCTAAACTATTCTCTCCTGGGCTTCTGTTGTTTTTTTGTCTTTTGACCAGCTTGTTAAATTCATCTTCTGTTGGGGGAGGGACCTCTACTTCCTGTTCTTCTGATTCCATCTCAGTTATTTGCTCTGTCTCCTCCCTCGTCTTGTTCAGTAGCTCATTGAAATATCCCTTCCATATTTCAGTAATCTTTCCCTCCTCTCCTACTAAATTCCCGTCTTTATCTTTATAATACTTCTGCCTGGACTGTACACTACTTCTTGCCTTTCTTATTTCTTGGTAGAAACTTCTTATCTCCTTATTTTTATACCTTTCCTCTATTAGTCTTATTTTATCTTCGTAGTGCTCTTTCTTTTTCTTTCTGCATGTTGCCTTTACTTCATTCCTTTGCCTTCATGTTTATATAGTCAAAGATTTTAACATGGGCTTCCCCTTTCCTCTGCTTATTTCGATACGCGCACTGCACTCCAGCGGCAGAAAGTGAAAGTATATATCTCAGTTGTACATAAAAATTGTATTAATCAATTTGATGAAATAATAAATTTTATAAAAAAATCTCAAAAAGTTCATACACTACAAATTATTGCTAAATTTAACCAAATATGCAAAATCCAGAAATTATGCTCAAAAACCTATAAATATGCAAAATGAAACTTTGCTTAAATGATTTGTTTTCACCCAATTGATATACATATGCAGAAAGTTTCGCCGGCATATCAATTATAGAAAATATGCATTTTCCATATAATATCAGCTTTAATTATAAGTGACTGCGGTCAAAATACATTAAGTTAGCGGCCACAGCATTCAAATTTAGGCCATACAAATAACGGGTGATTAATTATAAATGATTGCAGTCAAAACACATTAAGTTAGCGGCAACAGAATTCAAATTTATATGCACACATGCTACCTATTTATGGAGACCCGCCAAGCGTAGGCGAAACAGCGGCTGACAGCGTGCCTACGATAACAAACGCAGGAACGGAAGCGTGGGAGTCATGGCGGCACTTGCGGAAGATCCACCCAAGGGCGAAGAATGAATTACGTCCCCTTACGGGACCGGAAGACGGAGGGGCCAACAATTTGGGAAGCTCTGCGGGTTGGATCCCTTTTTTTTTTTTTTTTTTTTGTGGGAATGAGGAAAAATCTTTGAAAGACACCGTGCTAATCTCGGCGTGTCGGATTCACCTAAGAAGGGGACCCAGGCGCCTACCGACTAAAAAACCCCCTTCCTTAATACCATCGATCTGCTGGTACCACCTTTCGGTATAACTTCATGCAGACCGAACCCATTCTTCATCCTCGTCATTCTGTTCCCTTTATTTCTATTGCTAACTTTATGTTATGCCGGTTGTTGTGCCGTTCTTTCATCAATCTCCTTTTGCGTAATAATTTCACAGATCATTTTGCTTATCTCTGTCCAGTTTTCTACGCTCACCAACATTTGCTCTACCAAGTTGTCCCTGGTTAACACAACGTTTGTTTTGTTTTGGCAAGTCGTTCTTTGCCAATTCCATCTTGTGCAACCAAAGATGGTGTGCTCTGGTGTATCCACCTCATCACAGTACATGCACTGGTTGTCTTGTCTCTTTCCAATTCTGTGAAGGTAGCTTTCGAAACAGCCATGCCCAGTCAAGGCCTGGGATAAGTGGTATCCAATATCGCCGTGGCTTCTGGTGAGCCATGGGTGTATTTGTGGGATTAGTAGTTTGGTCCACCTTCCTTGCTCTTTGTCTTCGTCCCATTCTTGCTGCCAGCTGTTTAATGTGGCCTCCCTCTCTTCCTGTAGCCTTGCCCTTGTATTGTTGCCCGTTGTTCTGGCTCTTTCTCTCACTAGTAAGTGTATTGGGATAACGCCTGCCACCACCTGGACGGCTCTCGTTGAAACTGTTCGATAGGCTCTTGCTATACGTATGGCGATCCTTCTCTGCACCCCTTCTAGCTTCTTCTTGTAGCTTTCCATACTTATACTCTCTGCCCATATTGGGGCCCCGTATAGTACAACGGAATTCACGACCGATCCCATTAATTTCCTTCGGCTAGTGTTTGGACCCGTCATGTTTGGTAGGAGGCGACTCAACACCGTGACGGTTTTGTCTGCCTTCTCTACTGCATACTTAGGGCCGGTTGCAGAAAGCAATGTTAAGTCTGGTGTTAGCTAACGCGACGTCAAAGTGAACAAAAACGAATCAAATCTCAAATGCTTATGGTAACTAATACATTAGTAAACAAAATTTGATGCGATTTTGTTCACTTTGACGTGATGTTAGCTAACACCAGACTTAACATTGCTTTCTGCAACCGGCCCTCAATGTGTTGCGTCATTCTCATATTCCTTCCTATGACTATTCCCAGGTATTTTAGGTGATTCTGGCTTCTTATATCTACTCCGGCTATTCTGGCTGTCAGGGTTTCTGCCTTGTTCCGTCCTGCCAGCAGGACCATTTCTGTCTTGTTTGGGGCAAGCTCGAGTCCCTTCCTGCCCAGCCATATTTCTACGATGTCTGCTGCAATCTCAATCTTTCTTTTGGCTTCCATTATTGTTGCGCTGCTAGTTACTAGCGCCAGATCATCGGCGTATGCGATGGCAGTTGTTCTTCTACTGGAGAGTTATAGTAGACGTTCCACAATGTCGGCCCTAACACCGATCCCTGTGGGACAACACAAGTCATACTTATACTTCGAGTTTCCCCCACTATTATTGTCCTATCCTTTAGGTAGCTACATATCATCTTTCTTATGTAGGGTGAGATTTTCATTCTTTCCAAGTCCGTTATAATCCCGGCCCATGGGGCAGAATTAAATGCATTCTTGACATCGAATGTGACAAGTGTGACGTACTTTTGCTTGTGTACTCGTTTAGCCTCCTCAGCCTTGTTTAGCACTTTCTTTATGGCGTCGATCGTCGCGCAACCCTTTCTAAAACCGTATTGTGTGTTTGCCAGGCAGTCCTTTTCCTCTAGCTCGTCTTGTAATCTTTTGTTAATAAGTTGTTCTAATAAGTTAGCCATGATGTTCAGTAAACAGATTGGTCTATAGGTCCTCTTGGCACCCTCCTTATGTGGTTTGGATATCAAGACTAGCCTTCCTACTTTCCATTCTTTGGGGAAGTCTCCTTTTCTAATAATGTTGTCCAGTGTTTCTTTTATTATGTGCAGGTTTTTCTGAGTAATAGCTTTTATCGCCTCCGGAGGAATGCCATCCGGCCCGGCTGCTTTGCCTGGTTTTATTTTATCTATAGCTTGTATTAGCTCTTTTTCCGTTAGTCTTGGTATCTCATCTTGGTGGACTTCTATTGGTGGCCATGCTTTCACCGTGCTTCTTGGGAACAGTTCTTCAGCTAAAATCAGTTTTTCATCGTCTGACAACTCTACCGGCGATGCCAGTGCCAGCTTTCCGGTGACTATGCGGTATCCCATCCCCCACGGGTCTTCATTTACTTCCTCGCACAGTCTGCTCCATGCCCTTTCTTTAGATTTCTTTATCTCCTTCTTTAGAGTGTTTCTTGCTATTTTATAACTTCCTTGTGGCTACCTTACTTTCCTCTGTGTTAATCGGATTATGGTTGGCTCTTGTCATAACTCTTCTTTTCTTAATACAATCTTCTCTTGCTGCTTTAATTGATTCGTTCCACCAATGTACCGCTCTCCGAGCATTTGATATTTTCTTTTTCGTCAGAGCTACGTTGCATGCTTTAGTCAGTACCTTCATTAGGTCTTCAGCCGTGTAGCCATATGCATCGTTCTCCAGTTCCTGTTTCGTTACCTCGCAGAGGCGTGGCTCGCGTTCTTTTGTATATTTCCATCCTTTCGTTCTCCGTTTTTGGGTGAGGTTTCTGTTATGTATGCTTTTCCAGCGTTGGACTTGTATATGTATGTTATGGTGGAAACTCATGTTTGATCCCCTGTTAGGGAAGAATGGGTCTAACCTCGGCCCTACGACACTGAAGCAAAGCTGACGGCCATCATGGTACGCGAGCACCCACACAAGCCAATGGCGAAAAAGCAGAACAACCCCTCACGCTCCTTATGCTACAACGTCCCTCTCGTGACTGACTCACGCCAAAAGAAACGCGCGCCAGCCAGAGCGTCATCACGCCACATTCAGAATTTCCAATCGCAAGGCAGGAAACTCACCGGATAGCAACAAAATCTCGGAGCGACAGGGATAAATAGATGCCCTTTCATTTGCTCCACAGGCTGACTTTTTAACTAGCCGGAAATCTAACGCTACGAAACGAAACTCAAACGGACACCTGCATGAAACAGCATACAAAAGGTTGCCCCAAAATGTTACCAATTAAGGTTAACGACGCTAAAGGTTGTTCGAAATCATTATTGCGATCTTATGCGATGAACTATTGTCTGAGTTAAAGTCGAAATACAGGCGCACTCATCAATATGGCACCAAGACTGCTCGGGAAGCTTAGTTAGTTGCTAGAATGATTAAGAAATACCAAAATGGCCTGACAAGGTCTGTATGCTACTCCAACAGTGATTGTTTTCTTATCTGATTTAATTTAGATCCATAAGTATTCAAAACTTTCATGTTCTAGGTCCATGTGTACAAAATTAATACCATTTTGAATATAAAAAGCACTGTGTTCAAACTTCGTTTAAACATGGATTTAGCATTAAGAGTGTAAAACAAAGTGAAATTGGGCAAATACAAAAAAACACATGCAAGCGAGTTACAAAACTAGCAAAAGCGTGCCAATTTCGTGTTTACAAACAGATGGTGTAGTTTATCAACCGTAGTAGGTCATATTACGAAGCATGCAGCGAGCGCCTTTTACAAGCAGTGCAGTTTGCGCGGCCAGTGGGTCAGATGACAAACAAAGTGTTTACAATATACTGTATATATAGTTCTGTATTGTGATTTTAAATTTAATATACCTTTAGCAATGATCGTATATTCATTGATAGTGGTTGATGAAGGCAACAATTGTCAGTAACGGGGTGGTTTGGCCTGACCATCTCACACTATCTCTTATAACAACGAAATAAACTCCATCTCCTGTCAAGGAACTAATCTGGTTCTATAAACTATAAAAAAGTGCTAAGTTCCAGTGAATTTGGCTACCTTTTTTTACACACTGGCACCTCCTCTCTCTAGTCTATCTCCACGAACCAGTGCATATCCGTTGATATATGGAATATCATCTGCTATGATATCAGACAACCAAGTCTCCGTAACTGCAATAATATCATAAGAAGTTTGTATTACATCATCCCTAAAAATGTCAAAATTAGTCGATAGTGATTTGAGATTAATATGAGCAATTAAAAATGATTAATTTTATTTGAGCATAAAAACAATTAGAAGAAGAAAAGCGAAAAATCCTAATGTTAAAAATAAATGCACTATCACAAAGTTTAAACTAACCGTAGATTCCTGCATACCTAAGGAAAGTAAGAGTATATTTTATCAGTACAATAATTATAAAATTAGAGATCTGAAAAGAAAGTTTCACAATATTGCTATTTTTACAAATATTTTGTCGCTACTGATTTCAGTATTTTGACACATTTTGCTGTCAGGTCCTCGTTGATATTGATAAAAGTTCCTTTCAACGGTTTTTTATTGCGCAATACAAGATGACAATAGCTGTAAGATATGAATTTAACTGTAACAACTTTATTAATTCCGTTTTGGGCCTTGCCCACATATCTTGTGAAATGTGAATATAATAAGGCCAAATTTATAATTGGCGGTGTTTATTTACCCCCTTCATCTCCAAATAAAAATTTTAGACTGCATTGCAGAGCAGTTGAAATTATTCGTTTATTTTCTCATCATAAATGTTATCTCTTCGAAGACTAGCATTTACCAAATTTGGTTTAAAGATGATAATAGCCTAGTGGTTAATTGTTCTGTTGGATCCGGAGTCATGGAGGTTGCACAAAGCTTTGGGTATTTACAGCCATTTCGAGTTAATTGTATTCCAAATAACAGAAGAGTGTACTTAGATTTAATAGTTACTTATGATGGAAATTTGAAAATGAATTTGGCTAGCTATTTATTAGTACCAAACCGTTATCACCATGTAGCCTGCGATAGTCATTTGTTTTTTATAGATAATGTAAAATGTAGTAGCCTTAAATATGATTTTAAGAATGCAGAGTTTTTCAGTTGAATAATTCTTTAATTCGTTTGATTGAAATGTGTGTCTACACTCCAATATTAGTAAATTCTAGAAAATTATTAATACGGGAATAGCTTTATTTGTGGTTATTTATGGTTTTCACCAAATTTGGGACATCTAATTTTTTAATTTGTGTATTGTTTGAGGCTTTCGCGGTTACTCGAATTATTCTTCTTAGCATAGAATTTCGGCTTAGACCGCGTAGTATTTGTATATGAACACCCAGCATTTTCTGGCTTAATGTGCCTTGCACCTTGTGAAGTCGAGCAAAAACCCGCTCGATGGCCATGCTCTTTGGTGGCTCGTGTTGTTTGAGTATCTTGAGAACGAGGATACTTAGGCAGATTTGGCCGTTTTGCTGTTTGTGCATCCATATTCACTAACGTTTCGCAAGACCTTGCAGCTTGCATCATCAGAGTGAAAGTCGCACTGTTAGTGAATATGGATGCACAAACAGCAAAACGGCCAAATCTGCCTAAGTATCCTCGTTCTCAAGATACTCAAACAACACGAGCCACCAAAGAGCATGGCCATCGAGCGGGTTTTTGCTCGACTTCACAAGGTGCAAGGCACATTAAGCCAGAAAATGCTGGGTGTTCATATACAAATACTACGCGGTCTAAGCCGAAATTCTATGCTAAGAAGAATAATTTTTAATTTGTGTTATTCAAATTACATGAAAAATATTAATGCTAATTTAAAAATCGATCCTAAATTTTGAAAATGTGTAAATGACAAAAAAGCAAGTAGTGAAGTTCCGGAATATATGTGATACCTTAATAATCACGCTAATAATGGGCAAGATATAGTTTATTTATTGATTGGAAAACAAACAGGCATAGGCCCAATTACATGGTTTCTCTTAAAAAAAGGGATATGAAATTGCAAAATATAAAGAAACTCCTCCAATACACAGCTGTATACAAAAGAAAGTTGATTATGCTATAATAAAATTACAAACAGTAAATTGAAAACTGCTTTTTTAGGAAGTTAAAATACACATTGCCAGTAGTGTTAAGTTAAAAGTGTCAATATGGACATGACTATGTATGTTATAGTTACACATCATACGGCTCAGAATAATGACCTACCGGGAGATCAAAAATGATTAACTTGGCCGCTCCCATAAAATATGTCTACTAAAAATGTGCCGCCTTGCATCGATTGGGTCTCAACTATAGCAGCTAACTTCAAGTCAAATAACACTACTTATTTAAATCGATTTATTCATTTATAATAAACAACTAGCTTTAAATATATCACATTTGATGTTCGAAATGTGCACTGCCACTGTGAAAAATATTGAAATGAACAAAAAATTGAAATTTACAAAATACAAACAAGCTGACACTGACAGCACACAACAATATCTAATATTGAAGGCTGATAAATAGCTAACTTTACTGCAGAAACTTGACGTTAGTCTTTCTTGATCTCCCGGTACATTATTTGAGCGTCTATTACGGGAAAACAAATATGTTGAACGGTAATTGGGGTACTAAGTGAGGACAGACTACAATGATGTTAATTAGTTCAAATTTCAATAATTGTTCACTAACAGTTTTTTTTATTTCAAGTGCATTTAATCGAAGGTACAAAAATCAGTCTGTAGAACGACTAGGCGATATTTTAAATTTAGAAAATATATGCTCAGTGAAGCGATGCTGAACGGATTCGATCTTGTACACACTGTAATTAGGTGACCAAATAATGCTTGCGTACTCAAGTTTAGATCTCACAAGCGCATTATATAGCATTTTATAGGACTGTATGTTTTTGAAGCATTTCGTTATGCGAAAAATGAAACCTACCATTGAGTAGCCTTTCTTGCATATTTGGTCAATATGATTTTTAAAACTAAGATTATGGTCTAACAATACTCCTAGATCTGATATACACACGGTTTTTTGAATCTGTGCAAAACTGATATTATATATTTACAGTATTTACAGTGATAGGATTTATTTTTATAATAAATATTACAAATAACATTGGCCCTAAGATTGAACCTTGAGGGATTCCGGAAGTACATTTGATAGGCCGCGATTTGAAACTGTTCAGAACAACGAACTGCGTTCTGTTTACACTATACGAGCTGATCCATGTATAAAGATCTCCTTTAATTCCATAAGCATCCAATTTTAAGAGTAATACTTCATTATTTATTTTGTCAAATGCCTTGAAGAAATCTGTATAGATGGCATCAACTTGTGTTTGGTTTGCCAATTGTTCTTGAAGAAATGCCACATACTCGCATAAATTAGTTGTGGTTGATTTATTTTTAACAAAACCATGCTGTTCGGATGCATATTAGAAATGTGAGAAAATTCAGAATCATGTACTACTAGTTTCTCAAAAACCTTGGCAAAGGCTGAAATTATTGAAACCGATCGATAATTTTGTGTATTCGACTTATCACAAAACTTGAAAATTGGTATAATTTGCACCTTTTTCCATTCATCCGGGAAAGTTCCGTGCTGTAAGGACATTATAAACAATAAATACAGAGGGTATGCTAAACCATTAGCATTTAAAAAAAAAGTTGGTATGCCATCTGGCCCTGGCCCTTTAGTTGTGCTCAAGCTTATAAATGCAGTTATGTACCTTGAGAATTGTTATATTAATATTCAATAATGTATTGTTTACATTCGATTCTATTGATGATAGATCGGGAGCCGTTGTTAGAGGTATGTCACTATACCGGGTGGTTATTATATTTTATTTATGAACAAACTGAGATTCTCACAAATAAAAATCTAAAAAGAAAAATCTATCTTTGTCTGACATATATAATAATGCGACGTTTCACGCTACGTGGCTTTAGCCGCTCGCAAGCGGGGTAGAGGCTGCGATTCCTACAGGTTTAATTATTAGTAAAATGAGGTTATGAGGAGTATTTAATAGTGATGGGCCTATCCGGAATGAATAATCGGAAAGTTTCCGATTGTTCAAAAAATCGGAAAGTTCCGATTATATCGGAACTTTTCGGAATTCGATTATTTTACTGTTCGGTGCACAAAATTCGGAACTTTCGGAATTCGATTATTTTACTATTCGGAACACAAAATGAGAAAACAAAATGGCAATTTGAACTGAGCGGAATACGGAATGTTGTGTTGACTCACTTGACTGCTATATGCTGGTGAATGGCACTAATGGCAGTGGTATTTCATAGATTAATTATTAGATAGTACAACTTACAGATGTCAAATTCATGTATTGTTTTATACTATCTATTCTGTACTTTATGTGCCATTAAACTTTAAAATCTCACTACCATTTTCCGAAAGTCTATTAAGGTAACTACTGTAAAATTTGAAAAAATATTTTATTTCCTCTTATAATAATAATAATAATAATATCCTTTATTGCCAACAATCTCGAAAAACACGACAAAGCAACGTCACAAATTGATGGAACAAGCAGAAGGCTTCCTAATTTAACTATAAACAATAATAATTTTACACTACAATGATAGCAATTACAAAACTAAGAATTACAAAACTAATGAAACTACAATTCATGATAAAAAATTAAATGAGTAGAAACATTTTTGGTGCAACCACTGGTTCAGCTTTTTTTTGAAATTGTTTATACCGGGTGGCCATAAATATCTGATATCAGATTACCTTTGAAATCAACACCGCTTTATTAAATTGATGAATCCAACTAAACTAAATGTCATTAATGTCATCACAACTAAAATTCCTATCTGTCAAAAATTATTACAGATTGCAATAAGTATTGAAGTTAGAACAGGAGATTTTTATAATCCAGTCGTAGGCTAAACTGCAGAATCTGGGGCACATTCCCCTCCTCTTATTTGCATTTTATTACATTTCATACCAATACTTATTATAATAATTGAAATATGTATAATGCTATCCAACATTTATAAGTAGCTAATTCCATGGCTACCGGGATCTCAGATGTTTATGGCCACCCGGTATGATTAATTTCCCTAATATTCATAGGTAGCATTCTGTATGCCTTAATACACATATAGAGTGGACCTCTTTTGAAAAAGGATGATTTATGAGATGGAATGCTTAAGTCAGCCCTGTGTCTGGTGACAATAGTCATGGTGTCATTATAGAAGGCATGATTTTCAAGAAACAATTGTGGGTTCTTCTTCACAAACACCACTAAGGCAGCAAAGTAAAGTGACGGGACAGTTAATACACCCAATTGGAAGAAATATGGCTTGCATGAGGTTCTAGGGTGCAGTCCAAGAATACACCGTATGATGCGTTTTTGCAATATAAATATATCTGAGGCCTTTCTAGCAGAACCCCAAAATATAATCCCATAGTTTAATATAGATTGGACTTGTGCAAAATAGAACAGTCTAATTATATCAATTGATACAACCTCTCGCATGCGTCTGATATGCCACTGTGCGACTCAAACTCATAAATGGTTTTACTGGCGGTCCTGCAAACCCAAACAATAGATGCCAACGCAGATAAAGGCTTACGGCGCGACGCAAATTTGCACGCACTTCATCTTCCTTCCGCTTGTTGTTGTTTCGCTCGTTTTCCCTTGCTTGCATTTACGGAATGTAAAATAATCGGATGATATTCCGATTTTATAAACATTCCGAAATGGAACATTCCGATTATTGAAATCATCCGATTATGCCCATCACTAGTATTTAACCTCTCGGGGCGCCGGGATTTGCGCTTAATAATTAAGCGGTCGGAAATGGCTTTTAAGCAGTTAGCCCTGCAGGACAGTACAGCATATCAAGTCAGGGATAAAGCCTCAGGGATTCTATTTCCCAAGAAAGTAGAACAATCAATGTAAAATCGAATTCTAGCGGCCTTGCTCTTACGGTTGTGATACGGAAAGTTTCAACTTCTAGGGGTGACAGTACAACACGTCATCTCCCTTGAAGCCTGGACTGGTAGGGGTTGGAGGCCTACTCCATTAGACAGTTCAGCATGTCAGACCGGAGGGCCCAGGTAGGAGAGGAGGGGATTCGAGAGGATAAATCTCAAGTTGCTCGCACTGGCAGTGTAATCTTCTTTTATACCTTTTCTGCCGCGTTATCGGGGTACTTGTCCTAGCTTCCACTGGAGAGGGAACGATGCCGTCGATCATACTTTGCGGCCACGCGCACCGCGGATGGGATTTCTTATCGCGCTTGATTGATTAGGCGATGTATCAAATTTAAATACATTTTATGTATAATAAAAAAATTTAATACAGGAGCAAGCGTTACACTAAGCCAAATAAACTTAGCATTGGATCCGATGGTATGTCTAATTTACTACTAAAAATTTGTATCTGTTCTCTGACAACACCTTTACATATACTTTTTAATTTTTCACTGAAAACTTGCACATTTAAGACTGGAAGCTTAGCTATATAATATCCATTTTTAAGTCTGGTGATAGGAGTAGTGTACAAAATCATAGAAGTGTTAGCAATCAATCTGTTAACCTAAACTTTTTGACTACTTGATTAGTCATGGTCTTGTCGAGAGATTGTAAGCAATCAACAACATGATTTCTCTCTTCAAAAGAACACAGTAATTAATTTACTGTCTTATCATACAGCCTTATTGAATGCCTTTCAGGCTAGAAAGCAGGTGGATACCGTCTGTACTGATTTGTCCAAGGCAGGTGGGGTTGACCATAATTTGTTGTTAACAAAATTACAAAAGTATGTTTTAATTTAAGAATGTTACAATGGTTGCATAGTTACTTATCCGATAGGAAGCAATATGTTAAAATAGGATGTTACCTTTCAGACCCAATGGTTGTTAGTTCAGGAGTGTCACAAAGGGGACATATGACACCCTTTTTATTTAATCTATTCATAAATGATATTTTTCATTGTTTCCAACATAGCAATTGTTTATTATTTGCTGACGACCTAAAAGTATTTAAAACTATAGAAACAAGTTAATGATGTAACAACAATGTCCATGCAATGTTATTTTGGTATACTGTAGGTTATAAGTATGACACTATGTTAGTTTGTTAGATTATATAATTATAAACTGTTAATGGGGTTATCCCATAAATCCATAAATAAATAACTGAATGACAATCTGCTTTTTTTCTAGATGTGAAGATATCCAACTTTCCTTGGCGCATATATAGTTAATAGAAACGTTCAAGCAGTTACCATTCATTAAGAAACTATGGAAAATAAAACTTGTACTTCTACATCAACTACAGCATGCATCTTGCAGAACATGAATAGCAATGACACTTTTAATAATTTATCTATTAAACAAGAAGGCATTGAATTAAGGGATGAAAGTAATGAAAAGAAAACATTCGACAAAAATAACATAAATATTGCTTGTACAAAGAATCATGCAGGAGAAAAGCTATACATATGCTCGGTTTGTGAATACAAAGCAGCACGTAAAAGTAATTTAGTTAGACATGTGAAAATTCATACAGGAGAAAAGCCATACAGATGCTCAGTTTGTGAATACAGAGCAGCACGTAAAAGTAATTTAGTTACACATGTGAAAATTCATACAGGAGAAAAGCCATACAAATGCTCAATTTGTGAATACAGAGTAGCAGATAGAAGTAGTTTAGTTAAACATATGAGAACTCATACAGGAGAAAAGCCATACAGATGCTCAATTTGTGAATTCAGAGTATCAGATAGAAGTAGTTTAGTTAATCATATGAAAACTCATACAGGAGAAAAGCCATACAGTTGCGTGGTTTGTGAATACAGAACAGCAGTGAAAAGTAATTTAGTTACACATGTGAAAACTCATACAGGCGAAAAGCCATACAGATGCTCAGTTTGTGAATACAAAGCAGCACGTAAAAGTAATTTAGTTGCACATGTGAAAATTCATGCAGGAGAAAAGCCATACATATGCTCGGTTTGTAAATATAAAACTGCATGTAAAAGTCATTTAGTTAGACATATGAAAACTCATACAGGAGAAAAGCCATATAGGTGCTTGGTTTGTGGATACAGAACAGCAGATAGAAGTAGTATAATTGAACATATGAGAACTCATACAGGAGAAAAGCCATACAGATGCTCGAATTGTGAATACATAGCAGCAGGTAGAAGTAGTTTGATTAATCATATGAAAACTCATACAGGAGAAAAGCCATACAGATGCTCAGTTTGTGAATACAAAGCAGCACGTAAAAGTCATTTAGTTATACATATGAAAACCCATACAGGAGAAAAGCCATACAGATGCTCAGTTTGTCAATACAAAGCAGCACGTAAAAGTCATTTAGTTCGACATGTGAAAATTCATACAGGAGAAAAGCCATACAGATGCTCAGTTTGTGAATACAAAGCAACACGTAAAAGTAATTTAGTTATACATATGAAAACCCATACAGGAGAAAAGCCATACAGATGCTCGGGTTGTGAATACAGAACCGCACATAAGAGTAGTTTAGTTAAACATATTAAAGTTCATACAGGAGAAAAGTCATAGAGTTGCTTGGTGTTTGAATACAGAGCAGCAGATAAAAGCAGTTTAGTTAGACATACTCATACAGGAGATTAGCCATACAGTTGCTCAGTTTGTGAATACAGAACAACACTGAAAAGTAGTTTAGTTACACATATGAGAACTCATACAGGAGAAAAGCCATAGAGATTCTCAGTTTGTGAATACATAACAGCAGTGAAAAGCCATTTAGTTAAACATGTGAAAACTCATACACGAGGAAAGCCGTACAGTTGTTCTGTTTGTGAATACAAAAAAGCACAGAAAAATGTAATCACATAGAACACTCACTCGAGAAAAAAGCCATATACATACATTGCATACATATGCAACGCAACACCGCAAGGTAAATGAGGTTACAGATAATACAATACATACAAATGTAATTTAATTACACATATGAGTTCTAATTTTGTAGTGTTACACACAGCACATCGCTTAGGAAGTAATCTTATTATTTGTATATACAGTTCGAAACATTTTACATATTATGTATACTTACTAATAATCTCTATAATAAATTTTAAATATAATGAGTTATGGTATATGACCTAGATAGGGTTTTTCGGTTCCGGATACCCGGACTTGGACCTGCCGACTCCAGTTAGGAATATCCCGACCCGATACCCAGTCTAAGACTCTGCGAGATTCGAGTTAACTTTTTTTTAAAAAGTTTTTTGTAATATTAGGTACCTATTTGTAAAATTGTACTTACGTTGAATGGTTCTGATGTTTTAACTTTATTTATTTATTTATTTGAAAGTTAGGGAACTAAACAGGACAGATGCCCCAAAAAAAGTTCCACAGGGTGACATAAAATATGGAAAAATTACAAAAAAAAATTATGCATTTGACTTAGGTAATACATTAAACAAATACTAGTGTGCTATACCAAACTAAATAAACTAAATACGTTAATTTATACCAACAAGATGTTATAAGTTTATCGACAAAAGCAAAGTGTAATTTCATTGACACGGGCACTGGCCTATGTCAGCAACTGTAAATAATTTTTTTTCGACATTGATTTTTGGTTAATGAAAATAAATCTATACTAGGAAAGTGCTTGTTATAAGAGTTCATTAGTCGAGGCATAGTGGAATTTTGCATAGATAAAGTTTTGACAGAATCGACTTTAAAAACCAAGTGCATGCGGGTGTTAACAGGCGGCACATTTAAATTTATTAATTGTAGTATATATGAGCTATCAATGGAATTGTAGTAGTCAGAGCCACCGCCATGCTTGTGGTAGTCAGAGCCCCCGCCATGCTTGTGGTAGTCAGAGCCACCGCCATGCGTGTAGTAGTCGGAGCCACCTCCATGCGGAAGGTGGGGAAAGCGGGGGGTCGTCCGATGAACGCCAACAAGTGTGGTCGCGCACGAAGCAAGCCTGAACTTTATGTGTTATGTTTTACTGTTAATTCATATTTGTTGTGTATTACTGTGTATTAATATTTGCTACGATTAAACCGTTCTCCATCCTACAGAATTATGAAGCAATTTATAAAGAAAAAGTGCATCAGTCAAAATTCGGCGTTTTTCGAGAGTAATAAGATTCAAACCGGAGTTTAAATTGTCTTCTGAAATATTTAATTTAAATTTTGAATTTACGTACCTCATAAATCGGCGTTGAATTGCTTCGATACGGTTTTTATAGACAGCGTATTGTGGATTCCAGATAACACTACAATAATTCAGATTACTATTTACGTACGCGAAATACAGAACCTTGACAGATGCTACATTTTTAAAATCATAAGAAGTTCTCATAAGAAATCCTAACATTTTATAAGCTTTCTCACAGATGTTGTTAATATGATCCTCATAGATTAACTTGCTATCAAAAGTGACCCCTAAGTCTTTTATTTTGTCGACTGTTTTAATAATATTTTTACCAAAAACGTATTGTTTTGATATTCCTGAGGCCTTACGAGTAAAAGTGATGTGAAAACACTTATCAAAATTCAGGTACAATTTATTATCTTTACAGTATTTATACAGGCGGTTCAAATCAAGTTGGATAGCATGACAGTCGGCGATGCAACGGATGTCAGAATATAATTTCAAGTCGTCCGCATACATAAGGAACTCGCTATTTTTAAAACAATTTTTGATATTATTAATATAAATAACAAAAAATAAGGGGCCTAAATGACTACCCTGCGCAATTCCCGACGTCAGCAAGATCCTTGACGATTGGAATCCTTTAATTTTTACAATTTGATATCTATTAGTAATGTATGAAATGTATAACGTGGCTGAGGCTAAGCCTTATCAGGAGATGTATAATGCTGGTTTAAGAGGAGGACGTTAATAAAGAGGTGCTTCGGCTAGCTCGAAGAGGGGCGTGGATCTCGATCCAGCTTCAGCGTTCTCGCGATGTAAGTCAAAAAAAAATCCAGGGCGCCAAGAACCTAAAATTGCCCAAAGCACTACGAGAGGCACACGCTACTGGTCCTAAATAGCGGGCACAACCTCACCAACAAATCCCACAAAAAAGCCAGCTAAACAAAGGAAATATCACACCTACCTTATCGAACCTTTCTGCAGTAGTCGTCGACAACTATAATCCCTATAGTAATAACCCACAAAAAAAGTCAAGAAATGCAATCAAGTACCGAAGCTTTAATTTCCTTTAATTTCGCTTGTCGGTCACAAAGCTCGCAGTATAACAAAAAAAAAGGATAACACATAAATACACAAATCTCCCTTCAAGATAATGAGTAATACATATATACATATAACGTTATCGCAAATATTAAAGTATCGCCATAGGTTAGATTCATATACAAGTACAATGTTTATAGTAAAGAGCTTCCGCGCTAAAGTTTGATTTAAATTTGATTAAGTTTGATTAAAAATTGGATTAAAGTTTAACTAAAATTGCTTGACTCGAAATAGCACACGGGGCTAGTGCCAGCTAACAGCGAGTATGAATCTCTTGGCGCAAACAGCAGGCAGCGAAGGGGCCCTAAATTGAGAGCGTTTTGTAACGCGTATAAAACAAAGCTATTGGTATGTTGGTTCTTATCGCGACGTATCTGTAACCGATGAGGCCTCGACGGTAGGGACACGCTACTTGGTGCGCCTAAAGACAGCACCCGTGTAAGCGGGAAAGATTAGATAACAAGGTCTTCGCTAGCAAGGCGCTCTTAAAATGAATTGTGTCAAATAAGACCCATTTGCTATTTTCACAGGTATTATCAGCGGCAATATCAAGAAATATACAGCGGCGTAAAGCAACTGAAGGTCGCTTCGCAATCAAACAGCCGCGGCAATAAAAGAGGCAATTTTAACAGCAAAAGCGACTGAAGGTCACAATGCAATTGATCAACAGTAGGCAAGATAAAGCAGCTGAAGGCTACGATGCAACTCATTAATCTGCAGCAATACAGAAGGCAAGTTAAAACAGCTGAGGGCTGCGATGCAACTCGTTAATCAGTAGCAATACAGAAGGCAAGTTAAAACAGCTGAGGGCTACGATGCAACTCATTAATCAGTAGCAATACAGAAGGCAAGTTAAAACAGCTGAGGGCTGCGATGCAACTCGTTAATCAGTAGCAATACAAAAGGCGATGAATAAGCGCACAGTCCCGATGTGGAATGTTATCAGCACTCCGCAGTTCGCACTGCGGTCAAACCGCTGGGGTTCGAGGTCACGCCGTGAACGGTCTCGAACACACCGCACACAATGAACATCTAACCTTTGATAAATGCCGGGAACAGGACCCTACGGCAGCAATCTCAATTTCACCTGGTGGACGGGTGGGCGACGTCTCCGAGAGCTCGCAGACAAAGGCTTCGATAATTGCAGAGCAGCAGCTGGATTTTGTCGAATGATGCCAATAATTTAGGCGATAACGTACAAGGCATGGGTACAATGAAAAGTAAAAGAAAAAGGCCTTAAGGATTTTTAACGGCCCAAAGTTAATCCTTCCGAACGATCACTCGTTCCTGGTTCCCCAGAATGATGCGTGTAATTCAATTAACACGAGAATCCAACCACTCACCGGATTATGTGCATTTTTCGGGATAATTCCACTTAACAAAGCGTTACCAAAAATAACTTGGAGCCTCGAAAAAGCAACTTGAAAGTCGGAAGAGGATTTTCAGAATGCACGTTTTCCCGAATCGAAGCCGGAAATGCATTTAATGTACATGCGCCGAGAAAAGCAACACTGCGATTTTGAAATTGTAAAGAATCCCAGATAGGCAACCTAGTAAGCACCAAGACGCGAGGAAAGTTGCCGCGCCTTTAATAAACAAATTGAAATGGCTTAGAAAATATTCCAACCGTCACACCCCCCCCTTCCTTGGAAGGCTGGAAATTCGGAGAAATGAACAGCCAAAGGGTATATGAAATGAAATACTTTAATAAATTTAAAACTCGAGGGAGACACACACAAAAAAACTTCGGGAATACTCCCTGGACACAAGTACACACAAAAAAAAAAAAAAATCCTCCCGTACCAAATTTAGGTGAAAGGGAAGAAAGTCCGAGAGAATGATAGCACAAGGCGCAGTCCCAAGTTCAGGCACCAAGATTAGTCTTCGCAGCTGGATGGTAAAGGCGCGCCGGCTACTAATCCGGTGTGAACCCCTCACAAGAGACAACGCCCCCACAACCACCCCTCAAACCCTCAACCACAGACACAAGACCGAAAAGTCCCACCCCATGCTCAGAATAAGAGCTCTAAAATCCCCAAAGATAGCGTGCATAGATGTTCGTCACGAAAGATGAAGCGTCCACCATCAACATCCCTACCAACCTACCCTCAATGCAATATGCGTAGATGTTCGTTGCGCAAGAAAAGAGAGAGACCACCTTCAGCATCCCAACCAACCGACCCAAAGATGCAATATGCGTAGATGTTCGTTGCACGAGAAAAGAGTGACCACCTTCAGCATCCCAACCAACCGACCCAAAGATGCAATACTTAATCGTCAGAAAACAGTGGTTTCAGTTCCTGAACGTGCCATAATCCTGCTGATTTTCCTAAGTCGTCTTCAAGTTCGTAAGTACAGTTTCCCACTTTTCTCTTGATTCGGAACGGTCCTAAGTAGGTTGGAGCGAATTTCGCCGTAAAGTGCTTCGAAGCGTCTGACAGGGCTTTGTTCTTCCGCCATACCGACTGTCCTACATAATATTCTACAGGTCGTCGGCGCAAGTTGAAAACGCGCTGGTTGCGTTCGTGGGCGACATTCAGTTTTCGACGGATGTCTTCATACATTTTTCGAAATCCCTGTTGCCTATTTTCGACCTCATTGTTTTCGTTATTAGACTCATCTTCAGTCACCATTTCCGGAAGTGCCTTTCCACTGATATTGTGTTCTCGTCCAAAATTAACGAAATAAGGGGTGTAACCGGTGGTTTCATGTTTAGATGTTCTTATAGCACAGCCAACGGAAGATAGATATTTATCCCAAGTGCGGTGATCCTGTCGTACGTAAGTAGTAAGCATAGTTTTGATGACTCTATTCACCCGCTCAGTAGGATTCGCTCTAGGGTGGTACAAAGCAGTGTAATGAATCTTCGTGTTGTATTTCGCGCATAAGTTCTGGAAGTCTCGACTTCGCATTTGAACACCGTTGTCGCATATGATGTATTTTGGTACCCCATATACCAAGAATATGTCTTGCTCAATATGTTTCGTCAGGGATTGGGCATTAGCAGTCCGTAAGGGAAATAGCATGACGTACTTGCTGAAATAATCGGTAACTACTAAGATTTGCGTGAATCCCTTGGTACTTCTAGGTAGAGGACCTATTAAATCGAGACTTATCATTTGCCAAGGTACGGTGATATTAGGTCTCGTCCCCATCAATCCCGGAGGCGCTCGTTGTTCGGGCTTACACGCAGCACAAACGCGGCAATTTCTGACATACCTTCCGACGTCACTCCTCATCTTAGGCCAGTAGTATTTTTGACGGAGTTTCCAATAAGTCTTGTAAATCCCTACGTGTCCAGAGGCCGGCAAGTCATGATGAGTTTTAATTATTTCGCTTCGTTGATCCTTCGGTACGACAATCTTCCAGTAGTCTTGGTCTTGAGACAATTCAGGAAACTTACTAGAGGTATACTTGTAGAGAGTGCCGTTTTGAAATCTCCATCGAGCGTACGTTAGAGGAGAGTTCTTAACTTGACTGACCATCTTCTTGTACCATCGGTCGGTGGTGTTAGGAGAGATGATAAATAACGTTTCGGGTTCGTTTTCTTCGATCTCTTGAGGCACCGCTCTCGACAAAAAGTCTGGCACTACGTTTTCTTTCCCTTTTCGATGAACTATGTTAAAGTCGAAAGCCTGGAGGCGGAGAGCCCATCTCCCTAATCGTCCTGTAGGGTCCTTCAAACGATGTAACCATAACAGCGAAAAATGATCGGTGATTACAGTAAAGTGAACTCCTTCCAGGTAGTGTTTAAGTTTCTCCACGGCCCAAATTACTGCTAGGCATTCTCTTTCAGTGGTGGTATAGTTCCGTTCCTGTCGGTTAAGAGTTCGTGATAGGAAGCAAATCACTTGTTCTCCTCGTTCGGTTGACTGAGTGAGAACGGCTCCTATTCCATATGCCGAGGCATCTGTCTGTAGGACAAAAGGCTTTTCGAAGTCGGGACAAGTAAGTATAGGACTAGCAACTAGGGCTTGCTTAATATGGTCGAAAGCCTTGTCACAGTCGGAGTTCCAATTCCACGAAGACTTTTTCCGCGTAAGATCAGTCAGGGGTGCCGCTACAGTGGAGTAACTTGGTACAAACCGTCGGTACCAGGCTGACATGCCTAAAAATCGCCTTAACTCAGCGATGTTTTGAGGTGGCTTGATGTTTAGGATGGCTTCTACCTTTTCTGGGTCCACCCTTAGTCCATGCTCGTCGACTATGTAACCTAAATATTTTAGCTGTGGACGACAAAACGCACACTTCTCTCTGCTGACGGTCAATCCCGCCGCGGTTAACCTGTCGAAAACTAAACCTATAATCCGTAAATGGCTAGGAAAGTCGGGTGAAATGATGATGATGTCATCTAAGTATACTAACACATAGGGTTCGAGGTCGGCTCCTAGGACTTTATCGATTAATCTCTGCCAGGTCGCCGCCGCATTCGTTAATCCAAACGGCATCCTTTTAAAGTGATATAATCCTCTTCCAGGGACAGTGAAGGCCGTAAGTTCTCTAGCCGATTGTTTCACAGGAACCTGCCAATACGCGGAGCGGATATCTAGACTACTTAAGTACTTGGCGTTTTTGAGGCGATCTAGAATAGCCGAAACGTAGGGAATGGGGTAGGCGTCCTTTTTCGTAACGGCATTGAGTTGACGATAGTCAACGCAGAAGCGGTAGTTTCCATCTTTTTTAGGAATGAGCAAGACGGGAGATGACCAACCACTATTTGAGGGCTCTATTATATCCTGTTCCAACATGTTCTTAAGCTCTGCTTCGATAAGTTGTTGTTTCTTTGGCGAAGTCGGATAGTACCTTTGCTTTATTGGAGGAGAGTTCGCGACTATGTCGTGCTCGATTATCGTTGTAAAACCCAGAGTGTTTCCCATCTTCTGAAATTTGTCTTCCAGAAGGACATCCAAATGATGTTTCTGAGATTTCGTAAGGTTAGATTGGTCTTCTATGGCGGAGACCGAATAGGAAGGAGAGTCTTCCACAAAATGCCATACATCGCGTTTTAAGTCGGGTACAATCTCCATGGCTAACCAGAAGTCCATTCCTAAAATTAGTTTGTGCGGTAGGGCAGGCACTACCAAGACAGTGAGTAGCTTTGTTTTATCGATAAGTGTCATGGGAACTTGAGCTACTCCCGAAGCTTGACACGGTTCTCCGTTGGCAACTACGCAGAGGGGTCTGACAGTTGTATCTAATCGGATGCCAGATTGTTTGAGAAATTTCCATCCGCTGTCTCCTACGATAGTTCGGGAGGCTCCCGAGTCAAGTAGTCCTAAAATAGTACGTCCCATGATGACGACTTCCAAATAAGGTCTTTGATCTCCATGAGCGTGAGTCACAATGTAGTCCAGTAATGCCCTCTTACTGTTCACATCGGAATCAGGCTGTTGATGCTGTATCAGGTGTATTTTGGCCGAGTTACCACGTGTTCTCGAGAAATCTGCTCGACCTTTCAGTTCCTCGCATTGGCGTTTCCCGAACACTTGGTACAGGTTCGAATAGTTACATCTGAGGCTCCGCATTTGAAACAATGTCTTCTAAGGGGTTTCGTACATTTACTGGCGTGATGGCCGGGTTCTTGACAGTTCCAGCAAGTCATCGAGTAGGCGGCGTAGCAGGGGTTTCCCAGTTGGCTCTGCAAAGGCTCAGGATTTTGATCTTCCATAGTAGCTACGCGAACGGCCGGACGAGATCTCTTATAGGCCAAATTAGGTTCCAGTAAGTAAGCCGAGTGGCTAGGTGGAGGCCGGAAAGTTTGGACGTGCTCATTGACATCTTCCACGGCTCGGCAGACGCGAATGAGGTGCTGTAAAGAAGTTACAAACTCCAAAGCAAGGGCTCGTTGATAAGTAGGCTGGAGATTGCGTTTGATAAGTTCCAGACGGGTAGCTTCGGAGGGTTTACTAAGTAGTCGGTTGAAGAGATTTTCCATGATGGATACGTAAATGACGATTTTCTCATCCGCTCCTTGGGTTCGTTGACGAATCTCTTCCCATAATCCATATTCGTAATCGCTCGGCAAAAATGTGAGCTTCAATCTCGTCACTAAGTCATTCCAATCTATCAGTGTGTCTCGAATAGATCGGTACCATAGCAGGGCTGGTCCACTGAAGATCTCTACTGCTGATTTGAACATTTGATCTTTTGTAATTCCACGAGAAATTCTTAGCTCTTCTACTCTTTCTAAGAAATCATTGACACTGGCGTTTCCGTCAAAAGACAAATTCCATTTATACAACGGGGCGATTGGTTGCCGATGAGATAAAGTAGGGTAACTTGACGTTCTGAATCCCTGGGCCAGGGATCCCTCATCATAGAATTGTCGAGAAGGTTCATTGAACCGAAGTTGGCGTACTCGATTCGAAAGATTGCCGGTTTGTTCGACATTTGTGGTCGGAGAAGACGTGGTCGGTTGCCCATGTCGTCCAGAAGGTGGAACGTCGACTAATTTATAATCCACCTGCACGTGTTCATCGGGTAAGACTGGAAGTTCTGTATTTGTACGATTATTCGATCGATTCAAGGCGGTAGGTCGCACTACTTCAGGTAGCAGCAGGTTAGGAGCATCTAAAAGTGAGGCAGACCGACCTGATAATTCTACACCTAAACCAGGAAGTTCCTCTTCACCTATGTAATGTAGCTTACATCCAACTTGATAGAATAGTCGCTGATAGTATGTAAGAAGGTCGTTCTTCAGAGCTTCATGTTCAGGGTTCGCAGTCGGGATCCTATTCAAGCGCCCTCGAACATGCAACAATCTAGAATATATTCGTTCATATTCGTTTCTTCGATTTTCGAGGTCAAATTGCTGGATATCCGCGCTCAAGTCATCTAACTTCAGGTTACAGGTATGCAATTCGTGATCTGCATCAACATCTAAATTATTAATGGGACTTTGATGGATAATCCTGCGCAATGTGCAACGGTTTTCCGCTACTGTTTCTGCAATGGGTGCGTCCCTAATCTGAAGTTCATAGACAAGCTCGTCGCGAAGCAAACGATTCACCTCCATCTTGGACTCGTTGCCCAAAAGAGAAAACAAAAGAAAAAATGTAGAAATGTAAGTAGCTTTAGACGACTTCTAGGTCTTCAAGCAAAACTAAAAGAACAACAAAAAAAAACGAACTGCACGCTTCAGCTACGCTGTAAAAAAAAGAAAAAAAAAGAACAACTGCAGTAGGCTAAATAAGCAAAATCGCGGCCCCACGTTGGGCGCCAATTCTTTATAACGTGGCTGAGGCTAAGCCTTATCAGGAGATGTATAATGCTGGTTTAAGAGGAGGACGTTAATAAAGAGGTGCTTCGGCTAGCTCGAAGAGGGGCGTGGATCTCGATCCAGCTTCAGCGTTCTCGCGATGTAAGTCAAAAAAAAATCCAGGGCGCCAAGAACCTAAAATTGCCCAAAGCACTACGAGAGGCACACGCTACTGGTCCTAAATAGCGGGCACAACCTCACCAACAAATCCCACAAAAAAGCCAGCTAAACAAAGGAAATATCACACCTACCTTATCGAACCTTTCTGCAGTAGTCGTCGACAACTATAATCCCTATAGTAATAACCCACAAAAAAAGTCAAGAAATGCAATCAAGTACCGAAGCTTTAATTTCCTTTAATTTCGCTTGTCGGTCACAAAGCTCGCAGTATAACAAAAAAAAAGGATAACACATAAATACACAAATCTCCCTTCAAGATAATGAGTAATACATATATACATATAACGTTATCGCAAATATTAAAGTATCGCCATAGGTTAGATTCATATACAAGTACAATGTTTATAGTAAAGAGCTTCCGCGCTAAAGTTTGATTTAAATTTGATTAAGTTTGATTAAAAATTGGATTAAAGTTTAACTAAAATTGCTTGACTCGAAATAGCACACGGGGCTAGTGCCAGCTAACAGCGAGTATGAATCTCTTGGCGCAAACAGCAGGCAGCGAAGGGGCCCTAAATTGAGAGCGTTTTGTAACGCGTATAAAACAAAGCTATTGGTATGTTGGTTCTTATCGCGACGTATCTGTAACCGATGAGGCCTCGACGGTAGGGACACGCTACTTGGTGCGCCTAAAGACAGCACCCGTGTAAGCGGGAAAGATTAGATAACAAGGTCTTCGCTAGCAAGGCGCTCTTAAAATGAATTGTGTCAAATAAGACCCATTTGCTATTTTCACAGGTATTATCAGCGGCAATATCAAGAAATATACAGCGGCGTAAAGCAACTGAAGGTCGCTTCGCAATCAAACAGCCGCGGCAATAAAAGAGGCAATTTTAACAGCAAAAGCGACTGAAGGTCACAATGCAATTGATCAACAGTAGGCAAGATAAAGCAGCTGAAGGCTACGATGCAACTCATTAATCTGCAGCAATACAGAAGGCAAGTTAAAACAGCTGAGGGCTGCGATGCAACTCGTTAATCAGTAGCAATACAGAAGGCAAGTTAAAACAGCTGAGGGCTACGATGCAACTCATTAATCAGTAGCAATACAGAAGGCAAGTTAAAACAGCTGAGGGCTGCGATGCAACTCGTTAATCAGTAGCAATACAAAAGGCGATGAATAAGCGCACAGTCCCGATGTGGAATGTTATCAGCACTCCGCAGTTCGCACTGCGGTCAAACCGCTGGGGTTCGAGGTCACGCCGTGAACGGTCTCGAACACACCGCACACAATGAACATCTAACCTTTGATAAATGCCGGGAACAGGACCCTACGGCAGCAATCTCAATTTCACCTGGTGGACGGGTGGGCGACGTCTCCGAGAGCTCGCAGACAAAGGCTTCGATAATTGCAGAGCAGCAGCTGGATTTTGTCGAATGATGCCAATAATTTAGGCGATAACGTACAAGGCATGGGTACAATGAAAAGTAAAAGAAAAAGGCCTTAAGGATTTTTAACGGCCCAAAGTTAATCCTTCCGAACGATCACTCGTTCCTGGTTCCCCAGAATGATGCGTGTAATTCAATTAACACGAGAATCCAACCACTCACCGGATTATGTGCATTTTTCGGGATAATTCCACTTAACAAAGCGTTACCAAAAATAACTTGGAGCCTCGAAAAAGCAACTTGAAAGTCGGAAGAGGATTTTCAGAATGCACGTTTTCCCGAATCGAAGCCGGAAATGCATTTAATGTACATGCGCCGAGAAAAGCAACACTGCGATTTTGAAATTGTAAAGAATCCCAGATAGGCAACCTAGTAAGCACCAAGACGCGAGGAAAGTTGCCGCGCCTTTAATAAACAAATTGAAATGGCTTAGAAAATATTCCAACCGTCACAAATGATCCATTTTAACAGATCACCTATAATTCCAAAAGGCCTTGCTGAAATCAGTGTAAATTGCGTCGACCTGAATCCTGCTATCTAGTGCATCAGCCAATCTATGCGAATATGAAACTAGATCCGTTTCTACCGATCGCCCAGCAAAAAAAAAAACGCTGCTCAGGAATAATACTATTTTTAACTTGATTGAAAATTACTTTGTGTATTATAGATTCAAAAATTTTTGCTGTACAAGACAGAATTGAAATCGGTCGATAGTTCTCAACTTGATTTTTACTACCCGATTTAAAGATAGGTAATATAAACGCGTTTTTCCACTGGAAATATACCTTCTTTTAAGGATCTATTATACAATATGGACAGCGGTTCTGCTAAGATAAGTGAACATCTGTTTAGTAGAACGGGTGGTAGATTATCCGGGCCCGACCCTTTGTTTTCATCAAGAGAATTTAAACATTCTAAAACCTCTTCCTGCGTAATTGTGCAAATATTGGTAGCAAATATATCAAAGCGAGATTCGGTATAAGAAGGTTGCAAAGTGCTAGGAACGAAGACCGAGCCAAATTGCTTGGAAAATAATTCACTAATATCTCGGCCGTTACGTGCTGTTTCATTTCCTCGTGTCATTAAGGCTGGAATACCAGAATTGTTACGTTTACTTCTTGTGTAATGTCAAAAAGATTTTGGATTATCGGACAGGTTAGATTCAACGTTTTTGAAAACGTAGTGCAAATAGTGGCTTAAAAGAGGGCTGCAACGGGTTGGCGGAGTGTATAGTGTAGGAAGTGCACTGAATTCCTAGCTTTTCGGAGTGCAGGAGACAGGCGCAGGCATCGAGACAACCGCCGCAAGGCCACGCGAGTTATCGGCCAGGGTTCGACCAACAGCTGTGGAGCTGGAGCGCGGTGGTGCACGAAAAAAGTGTTTATATTTAGGACGTGGATATAGTCCCGTACGTGGGACCCAAAAATAAAATTTTAAGTCCCGCACGGGCGGAGTTTTATCACGCGTTTGGGCAGTCTTCCTCATGTACTCTTGTCCGTTCCACGTTCTTGTAGTGTGTCGGTTAGCTGTTCTGTTCATCGATGTATAATGATTAATATTGTCGTTTGCTATTAACGTTATTGATCGATAATGACAACTTCATGTGAATTAAAGGTAAACGATGCCTTTAACAGCTATGAAGAATTAAAAGAAGCCATAATATTATATGAAAAACAGAATAGAGTAGGTACAATTTTGGAAACGAGTATAGCAAACTCCGCATTAAAGTACTATGTTATAAAATACTGTTTCGTTCACGAGAAGGTTGAAATATTAATTTTCAAGACGCCGTATATAATTGCCAAAACACCAATACTTTGGTATTGAACGGAGGATTTGTAGACCATGATTGCTAAATCATCAATAATTTGGTAGACATTAGGAGCGAAGAAAGTTTTAACAATATTCTGGAACTCGATTCATCCCAATTTGTAGAGACAATAGACGAACTCGTCTGTGATATGAATTATTCAGAAATTGTTGATGATGGATCATGTTTACATAACATTTGTTTGCCGGTAT
Organism: Agriotes lineatus; assembly: GCA_940337035.1. Classification (NCBI taxonomy): domain Eukaryota; kingdom Metazoa; phylum Arthropoda; class Insecta; order Coleoptera; family Elateridae; genus Agriotes; species Agriotes lineatus. The sequence goes on from CALNHX010002652.1 coordinate 58,500, forward strand.
TTTACTTTTACGGACATTTCTTAGATTATTAATCACATATTTTTAGGAACCAATAAAATCACGAGGTAGACCTAAAGTAATATCGCTAACAGCTATTGGTTTATCAAAAAAGAAAAAAAAGTATCTTGAAAATAATAATCGACGTTAAAATAATCACGTTAAAGGGCTAGATTTCATTTAATTGTGAAAAGTAATAATTGAATATTTGATACGTAATAGTAATACGATATTCTTTGCGATCAAATTTGACTAGGAGACACAGCTATTATTAAAAGTATAATTCAAGGTAGTTTGAATCCATTTAAAGTGGTAAATTTTACTTCGAAACCAGTAAAAAAGGTGCAAGTGTTTGTGTTTCTGATATGCTGTTGAACTGTATATCCAGATATTAAGGGGTCAGAGAGCTGCAACGAGCTTATTTTGGTCGTGAACAACCCAAAGGAGGTGTTTGCAGATCAACATCCAGTTAGAAGCTAGCATAAAATACACTCAGGTACCAGAAATACTTCCAAAAGGTTAGTGCTTATTTATTATATCTAATTAAGAAATACATAACAAGTTTGGAATGACAAATTAGTAAAAACAACTGTAATTGTATATTTAGAGCGTCAGTTTGTATCTGCAAAAGTAAATATTATTAGAAAGGATAAAGCAAGTTTGTTTCTTACATATTTGTTGTATAAAAGGGTTATTGTTGCACAAGGAGGCATAGTAATTGGAGACAGGCAAAATTAGAGAACAAGTTAACCTAAAATGTGACATGTTTAGCTAAAAGTCACAATGGTTGACAAGTAGGAATCTGTAATTTTTTTGATATTTGATTTCCAAGGTTTTGGAGAATAGGTATAAGAAAATAACAATAACAATTCTGTGTGTAACATTTGGAATTAAAAATTAATATTGGTATGTGCCCAGAAAAGCGTTTTGTATAAAATAAATGTAGTCATTTTGGAGGGAGAAATATGAAGATGTTGGTGGTATGCGTGTAGCATAACTATCAGGCGTTGTAGTAGATGCAAGTCAAGTGTGTCAATGAAGATAAATTGAGCTCCAAGATAAGAAAGTCAGAACGCAAGTGAAAAACAAAGCTAATACTACAAATACCAGATCTGAGTAAAAATATAAAACATTTAAATGAACAAAACTGCTAACTGAACAATTATTTTAAAATTGAATCAAGTAAATTATAAATAAATTAAAGACAAGCAAAGTTAACAGTAGAAAGAATAACTTGAATTGATAATCTACGACAAATAGTCACGTTAAGGGTTAAATTCCCATTAATTGTGAAGAAAAATAATTGACGATTTGATACCTAGTAGCAATATAGTATTCTCTACGATCAAATTTGACTATAAGTCACAAATATTATTCAAATATAATATTCAAAATTGTTTTATCCCATTTTACGTGGTATATTACTACAAAGACAGTAAAACCAGTAAAAGTGAGTGCTGTTGAACTGTCTATCCGCATAATAGAGGTTTGAAAGAGCTACAACGAGCTTTGATTTGGTCGGGAACAACCCAGGAAGGTGTTTGATGACTAGAATTTATCCAGTTAGGAGCTGAGATAACACATTCAGGTACACGATAAACAATCAGAAGGTTAGTGCCCATTTATTATGAAATATTAAGAAGTTATATAGCAAGTTTGGTGCGGCAAATCATTAAAATAATTGTAAATATTGTTAAGGCTCCACTTGATTGTGTATGCCTAAATATTTATTTAATATATCAGTACCTACGCAATGCAATGTATTTGATAATTAACATTATTTTCAAACTTTTATAAGAATCAATAGCGCCTTGAGACTCTTATTAGGGGTGGTTCGATAATCTAGGAGTTTGTTAAATGAAATTTTATTTTTATAATGACTTTTAATTGTGTGCTGATACTAACTGTCACCTTGCACGTCAAACAATGCTCCAACAATATTCTCAACCAAAAATTACAAATATTTTTTCTACTCACATGTAATTGACTCAATGCTCTAAAGTAAGTACTTGATTATATTAATTACACTCTTTTAATTGCCTTTTATTTAATATAGCTTCAATAGGATAAACTTAAAAACCCACCTGAACAAACTTTCACTTTTGCTGCTTGAATGTCACGTCCAAACAACACTCTTTCTGACGTCTACTGCCTGGATCCCCTTACTAGTCCTGCAGTGATGTCCCGCTCAATGACAAATATGTGCTGATTTGTCAAAACCCTGGCTGCTAACAGGAAAGGTCTCGTTCCACCTCAGCAAAGCTACTGTCACCTTCCAGACGTTCCCTCTGCTCCAATAGCTCCACGGCAAGTACGCTATCCTAGGTGATCCTTGATTAATATTCTTCTTTTTTAGCTCCAACTTTGGATATCTCTGTCGTCAGCAACCAACAGAATCTCTCGTGTCCTGAAGTCCCTCTGTTATCTTGCGTGGTCAGATCCTCATATCCTCAGTACTCCATTGACATCTCCCTCAATGTGTAACTTTAATGTACCTCCTTATCACTTGTATTAATGAAAATAAATAACTATCCAAATCTTATTCTCTTCTTATTGCTTCTACTTGCTTGTATCTAATTAAATAACCTTCTGATAATCTTCAATAACTGCATCTTTATAACTAATAATCTTCTTTTATGTTTCCATTTATATTTCACACGTTAATTTATTAAAACCTCTTTTAAAATGTATTTGACTAATTCACATAATAAAATTAGGGTAAATTTCAATTTTTTTATGGAATCGAAAAATTGTATTAAAATTACATTTTTTGTTTTATTAGTTGTTGTTTTTCGAATAATGGTAACAAAAACTGCTTAGCTTCTAAGTTACAATTATTTATGCCCTCTACAAATTAAAATAATTTGAGTTCTACCTACTCATCCTATTATTTCAATAGAAATTATATTTGTCATATGTAATCTGCGCATATATTTATCGTATACCTTTTAGAACCTTTAAAGAATACTCAAGTGCTATACATATCATCTTAGTTTGCATCAAAATTAAATTCTATTAATAACTTTCAATTTAACTGGCAATTCTTTTATAAATTTTTCTTATTTGATTATATTGATATACCAAATTTTATATTTAAATTAATCTTCAACATAGACTGCCCTTTATGTATCATAGCAATATATTTAGAAACTAATTTAGAATAATTAATTTTCTAAATTCAATTGCGATTCGAATACTTGACGTTTTTCGACTATTTTAATTTGAAATTTACATTTTGGGATTAGGTTTTTTTTTACAATTTTCATTTAAATCAAGTTTGGATATTTAACATTTGATTAAAGTATTTTTGACAATATCTATCGAGAGATCCAAAAAAAACTGTTCCTCAGCGGGCTGTGGAAATTCAACGTATGAATAATATGTTGGTGACACTGTACGTCAATGTCAAATTCGAGGTTAGCAGCTTAGGATTTGCGTCATTTTGTGTCATAACTGGCGGAAAACCTAACCTGATAACCTTCGAATTTGACATTGACGTACAGTGTTACCAACATATTATTCATATGTTGAATTTCCACAGCCCGCTGAGGAACAGTTTTTTTTTGGATCTATCGATATTTATTTTTGTAATGTCAGATCAAACTTCAATGTGCTACTAACAAACGGAAAGTATGAATTTAATTTTGTGAAGTAACTGAAACGTGTATTTGATTCACAAAGTCAAATAATTATTATATTTTAAAAGTAATTCAGTCTTTAACTACAAGAGAAAGTTGTTAGTTGAAAATTTACTCATTCAGCTGGGAATCAGGAATCCCATTGCTTGTAAAACTGACTAGTCGAAGCTTTAAAAAACTATAATCACATGGCATAAGTCTAAATGTCAAATTGATTTATGAGATACGTCAAATCCTGTTTATTGTAGTATTAAGAAGCAAGGTAAGTACATAAGTGACTATACCTGATAGTGCTTCTTTTTAATATTTAGAAAAAGGGATATTTAATTTGACATTATTTGTAATAACAACGTGAGAGAGTGATATATTACAAATTCTAGACCTGTTCTGGTTAATCAGGTGCGTTTTAAACAGGCTTCACTGGGGCGATGTACATGTACGTAGTACAATGTTGTTTTCGGCTGAAGCTGTGGCGGTACCTTTATTTAAATTGAAAATGTCACCGAAAGTAACAAATAAAACAAAGACCAGTGTATCGTGGGGGGTTTTTACGCCCATTGATGATGCATGTGCGAATTTCAATATATGCAAGCAAAAACTGTCTTACAAAACATGAAACTGTGATTTGACTTTTCATCTAAACTATGCAAGAAATAATGAACACGAAAAACGAGAAATGCATGAATAAATTAATTTCAGTATCAAATGAAATCACATTTAATGCAATTTTTTAAAAAGAAAGAATTGATTATAAATGTTTTAAAAGATAATAGTTATCCAGAGACTTGTTTAGAACATTATCAATACACGAAACAATAACACGCACATACAGAGAAAATTCTCTCAAAACTGTAACACTCTAACTATACCTTATATTCAAGGCATGTCTGAGATAATTAGACGAATTGAAAATAGGTTCAATTTTGGAGCGGTATTCATAACGGTGAATACCTTGCCACCAGTTCTTACAAAGACTAAACCATTCAACGAAGAACAGTATTCAAAAAGTTTATGTTATTTTCCATGTGAATAAGGGAAATATACCGGTACATTCATGCCTTTAAAAGTTAGGGTTAAAGAACATAATAATTCGATTAAAACACCAGTAAAGGGCCTTACTCGGAACTTCCCTCTGAAGTGGAATTTTTAAAACTAAAAATGTCAAAAATATCGAAGCAAAAAAATTATTGTTTTTTTAAGTGTTCACTCTGCATATGTTGGGTCCAAAATATATTTTTATCTACCATAAAAACCTGAGCTATGTGCAAAATATTACTTTTATTTAACTAACAGTCCATTTAAGCAAAAATAAGTTTTAATTTTTTAAGGTGCCCACCCTGTATATTGTAATGATATAAACAGGGGTATAAAAATGAATTTTAAAATAGGATTAAGAGATTACAATAGTTGATTAATTATCGGGATCAATTTGAATATGAATTGGGAATATGAATAATTGGTATGTATTTAATTAAAAAAGAAAATAGAATTTATAATTGAATAAAATCATACTAATTAAGAAACGGATGGATTCGAATATAATATAATATTTAAAAAATAAGGTTTGAAGGTAATGACAAATACTTAATTGAAATAGATTATTGCATATAGTAGGTAGAAATCAAAAATAAAAATATAGAGAAATTATGATATCGTTTAGGACTTTGTTTTGATTAATGAGATAACAAATTTTGAAAAATTTAGCTGTAATTAATTTGGTGTAATAAAAAAATATGAAATACACCCTATTTTAAAAGTAAAATGTTTGGATATGAATAAGGGTTGATATTAAAACTAAATTGGCGTGGAGAAATGAAAATGGAATTTAATGTAAAAGATGAGATACAGAGCGAAGGAAGATAGCAAGTATATGGTGAAAAACTAAACTAAAAGCAAAACTAATCTACACAGGAGAATAAATAGAGAAAAATACTAAGTTAAGTTTATTGAAGAATTACATTTGATATTGTATATCAATTGATTTGGATTGCATCGAGCTGTTAGTACGAAAGGAGAATTCTGGAGGAGAGACCCTGTTTGATATTATGTGGCGAATGTAACGATCAGGTATTTGTCATTGGATTTCCAAATTTGTTTGACATATCATTTGACAGAAGTTATTTTTGATTTGTAATAACATTAAAATCAGAACATCAAATTTCGGAATGAGCAATCTAGATAAAAGGAATCCACCCCTGATTTTCAGGAGCTAGTACAAAGAATAACTATTAATATTCAAATAACATAAACAGGGCAATTTAAATTGATTAAGATATAATGTATAAACATATACTAATAGGAAATAAAAAGTAAGAACATGAATCGTATCAATATATTTGACCGAAAGTATATCGTCTTTTTCCAGCAAGTAGTTTTTGAGCTATGCCGTCAACAAGCTGACGGATGGACAGGCAGACGGAATTGAGAAAATATGTTTTCCGTTGATCTTTTATTTATGGGTTTCATTAATGTATAGAGAATCTTCTATTAATGAATGATTTTAATGAACGATTTTAAAAATCTGTTTATGTTGGTGGCATTGACTTACAGTGCCACCAACATGAACAGTGCCAACCATTTATGGTCACCCAGTACCATTAATGTCAAAACTTTAAGTGTCAAATTCTTTTCATGGAATAAAATTAGATTTTCGGTACCTACTTTTTTAGTTTACACCCCCACATTTAAGCTAAATAGAAAAATCAAAAACGAATTGTATATGTGGGTGTAAACTAAATTATAGTCTATGTTGAACTAAATTAGTTTACACCCCAAACTTTTTATTGAAGATTAATTAATACAAATTATTCACATTTATAAACGTCTGCTATTTGCAAGGAGAATGTAACAGGCCAAGCCACCACCAGTTCCACCTACCGCCGTGAGCGCACACCAGGCACAACACGCCAACGTACCTAACCTGCCCTAACCTTGCAATTAAAAGCATGACGTTTCAAAACAAAACAAAGGAAAAAATGGGGTTTCAACTAAATAAGCTGCCCGTAAACATTATTTTAGTTTACACCCCCACATTTAAGCAAAATACTAAAATCGTAAACCAGGTGTATGTGGGGGTGTAAACTAAAAAAGTGTCAGATTTTCTTTAAATTAATAATATACGATAAACGGAAAAATATTGTAACTAAGTCGTATGTTAATCGGCAGTTAATAATTTCTACAATTAACGCGCTCGCGCATTTAAATGTCTCGATTATTAATCGCTTTCATTAACTTACTTGTTTGTTAAATAACTATTTCGTTTTACGTCACCCTGAAATATACAAATCTGAAGAGATCACGGAAGGTGACTTTTTTACCTTCCTTCATCTTAGACGAGGGAAGATCAGTTGGAAAAATCTAAAATTGCGGAATATGTTTAGAATAATAGACTTAAATACTATGGCATAACACAAAGATCTTGTCTAAAGAATCGATGCCAACTAGACGTAAAATTAAAGAAACGGCACATATTGTACTTAACAAAGATGAGTGCGTTTCGTGTTTCTCGCTAGATTTAGACAAATGTTGGCCTTCCATTGTTAAAGATCAGATCAAGTAGGTAATCAGTGTCAATCAATTTATTGGAGGTAGGTCGCTTTTCAGCTCCAATAAAAATTTGTATATTACTTTACAAGGAAAGTAAATAGGATTTACTCTACCGAGCATTGTTTGAATCCCGAGTGTTAGCGAGGGATTTAAAAAGGGTGAGAGAGAGTACATTTTTACTTCCTGTGTAAAGTTTTGTTTTTGTTCTCTGAATGTAATTTTTTGGACGTGGTCTATTGAGATATGTTTTATCGGACTTTTTCCGCTATCTAGGGTGTATATCACACTACGTTTCGGGAGTTTTTGATCTAGTCCCTTCTTTAGGTGTTCCTAGTTAGTCCTGAGAAGGACTGATATTGTACGTCTTTATACGTACAATCGTGATATACACCCTAGCAGTGGAAAAAGTCCTATAAAACATATCATTTTTTTTTCACTATCGACACATATTATCTATTAACATCTATTTTTATGATTTTGTTCCAAAAATGTATTAGAGAAATTTCATCAGTGGTCTTTGCATTGGTACTATAGTAACCGTTTGTCATTTGTAGAAAAACATAAACAATATCAATTGTCATTGTCATTATCATTGTGATTAAAAATAATGGAAATGGTGATAATTAGTGGTGAAGTTGACAAAGTAGATGATTTTGATATCAATAAGGCGTCCTAGCAGTTAAATCCGAAAAAATTCAAAGTTCGTTACAAAGTAATGTTCAAAGTATTTAAACAGTGGTGCGATGAGAAGAAAGTTAGAGCCATTAAAGAAAACGTGCTTCTGGTCGATTTTCTGGAACGTTCTCAAAAGCTTAAATTTCCTACAAGCTTGTGGTGTGAGTACTCAATATTACGAACAATTTCAATAAATGACAATGAAGACATATCGAAGTATTTGAGACTACACGCATTCTTGAAAAGGAAAAACAATGGTTATCAGCCAAAAAAATCGAATGTGTTTACACTGGAAGAGATTAACTGATGCCCCAGATGAAATTTATATATTAACCAAGGTAAGTCAGCAGCTGTCAAATTAATGAATATCTATAACTAAAATTTTGTAATTTTTTTAGGTAGTTTTGATACTAGATGTTGCAGGGGCATGTCGGGCAGACGAATTCGTTAATCTCTTGAACCAAAACTAGAAGAGAAACCCAATTTTGTATTGATTAATATACGAAAAACTAAAAACAAAGTTTCTAGATCATTTATCATGACTTACAGCACTGCAAATGTTTTTTAGAAATATTTAAAAAATATGTTGCAGTTAAAAAAAGAAGAATGAAAATATTGCAAAACAGTCAAGATTTTTTATGAGATATGAAAAAGGAAAGTGCCAAAACCAACCGATAGGCAAAAATAAATTCTATAAAATATCATATGCCATTGCAAAGTTCTTGAATCTCCCTAATGCGAATTTGTACTCTGGCCATGCTTCGGCGCACATCTGCAACGTTATTACTTATTAGCAAATAGCGGAGTAGATATTCTAAATTTAAAGAAACATGGGGCTGGAAGTCATCGGCAATAGCCGAAAGCTATGTTGGAGATTCTATATGCCAGACGCTCAATATTGCTAACACAATTTTGAGTAATGATATTAGTGAATAAAGACAGAAATTTCTCACTTAAATGACATGTCCAATAATGTAGAAATCTCTGAAGATATTGCAAATAATAGATTTATAAGTATTAACAATTGTAGAGATTGCACTTTTACAATTAATGCTAATAAATTGAATTAATAAATTGGGTGATATCCAGTTTTTACAATATCAACATTTACACATCTGGAGAAATAATATTATTTCCCTGTTGTTATGGCAACCTGCAGACATTTCGTAAATTTCAGCTACTTTTCTAAAATGACGTATTGTAAGTGTTGCTTACTTAATTGATAGTAAGCAAACTAAGTTTTTCATGTTCATTTTTAGTTTTAATTGTTAATTCGTTGATAATGAGGACAGATTATTCCTCAAAACTTTTGATTATTAATAATTTTAATTTTGTTGACAAAATATCCATTAAATAACATGAATTATATCAGGCCTTAAAAAGGTTTCAGAGATATTTCAAGAAGAAGGGTGTAACAAATATGACTTGTTAAGACGTGTTTTTCATCTCTTATTTCAAGTCTTTCGGGCTTGAAAGAGCCTATCCATCTGTTTGTAAAAACGTTAAAATATTTGCTGGCTCGGAATGTAGTTTTCCCTGCATGAACGGCTCTAGGAAGTTTCAGTAGAAGCCGAGTCGAAAAAATAACACTTTGATTTTAACTACTGTATTGTATTAAACACTTGGTAACAATTAACGATAAGTACATACATTTGGTTTCAAGCAAGTTTAGTTGCCCGAAACACAAGAACATTGAAACTGACCGACTACAATTGCTTCTGGTGGTGAAATTTACAGAGGATGAACAATCCACAAGGGTCTTCCGGCAACCTCTGCCCCAAATTTAAATTAATGACTGCTTCCATTGTTACGGTATCCAAATTACTTAACGACACTCACGCGGTGTGAGTACCGCACGACTGGTTAAGTCCGGGAAAAGATGGCTCGCTCGCCCAGAGACTTGTCAAAACAGGCTAAAGGCCTCGGCTGATACGCTCAGGGAGATGGGGTTGGTTGAAACGGTACATCACTGGGCAAGCGTGGCGTGAAATATATATAGGGTGAGTCGAAATAAAAGGGCGCCACCAGGTATGTCTCGGGGTATACTCGTGCAAACGGGCCTGGATGGTTAGACGGGACGAGAAGTACACAGGGTACTACGTCAGGAAGGTGTAGAGAAGCTGTAGAACTCAAATTACAATTTCGGGAAAAATACTTGAATAACTATTTCGGGCCTCGTCGCCACTGCGGCGGTGCCGCCAGACCTACTTGTGTCGCTCCAACGCTCAAACTTCGTCGTACATCAATCGTTACACAGAAAGCTTATCCTGAAAAGAGCATGCACAGATTCGCCACAATAATAAGGCCCTAGTCCAAATATTCGTCTATTGGTCAGCTGGAGTGGCGCGTTATTTCTAGTACAACATAACAGCAAATGGTCACCCATAAATGGTTGCAATATCAATGGCCAAATAATTGCTGACTATACAACCGGCCATGGGCGGCCTGACTATGAACTTCTAAATCCAACGGGGACAGTACGCGAAACTGAAATTGACGGCGACGGAGCCACCAAGTTCGTGACCCAAGGCCGATATTCAAATTAGGCCGGCGCCCACCACGGATGATTATCCTATAGGTCAGCGACCCGAGAGCAATAATTGGCGGCCAAAGCCCATTAATTTAGTAGCCAGCCCGTTCAGATTTAAACCACACAGATAGCAGGTGCTTATTTACAAAGGAAAGCGGCCCACGTGCATTAAACGAGCGACCACAATAAGCAATTTTAAGCCTTGCAGACGATGTCTGATCGATTATAAATGAATACGGCCTAAACACATTAAATTAGCAAGCAACGGATGCCAGATTTGGTCACTTAAATACCGAATGATTAACTACAAATGAATGCGGCCACAATACAGTGAATTAGCAAGCACTGTGTGCCAGGTTTAGTTACATGAATATCAAGTAATTAGCGGCAAACGAATACCGTCAAAATACAGTAAATTAGCAAGCACTGTGTGCAAGGTTTAGTCACATGAATATCAAGTAATTAGCGGCAAATGAACACTGCCAATATACAGTAAATTAGCAAGCACTGTGTGCAAGGTTTAGTCACATGAATATCAAGTAAATAGCGGAAAATGAATACGGCCAAAATACAGTAAATTAGCAAGCACTGTGTGCAAGGTTTAGTCACATGAATATCAAGTAATTAGCGGCAAATGAATACCGTCAAAATACGGTAAATTAGCAAGCACTGTGTGCAAGGTTTAGTCACATGAATATCAAGTAATTAGCGGCAAATGAATACAGCCAAAATACAGTAAATTAGCAAGCACTGTGTGCAAGGTTTAGTCACATGAATATCAAGTAATTAGCGGCAAATAAATACCGTCAAAATACAGTAAATTAGCAAGCACTGTGTGCAAGGTTTAGTCACATGAATATCAAGTAATTAGCGGCAAATGAATACAGCCAAAATACAGTAAATTAGCAAGCACTGTGTCCAAGGTTTAGTCACATGAATATCAAGTAATTAGCGGCAAATAAATACCGTCAAAATACAGTAAATTAGCAAGCACTGTGTGCAAGGTTTAGTCACATCAATATCAAGTAATTAGCGGCAAATGAATACAGCCAAAATACAGTAAATTAGCAAGCACTGTGTGCAAGGTTTAGTCACATGAATATCAAGTAATTAGCGGAAAATGAATACGGCCAAAATACAGTAAATTAGCAAGTACTGTGTGCAAGGTTTAGTCACATGAATATCAAGTAATTAGCGGCAAATGAATACAGCCAAAATACAGTAAATTAGCAAGCACTGTGTGCAAGGTTTAGTCACATGAATATCAAGTAATTAGCGGCAAATAAATACCGTCAAAATACAGTAAATTAGCAAGCACTGTGTGCAAGGTTTAGTCACATGAATATCAAGTAATTAGCGGCAAATGAATACAGCCAAAATACAGTAAATTAGCAAGCACTGTGTCCAAGGTTTAGTCACATGAATATCAAGTAATTAGCGGCAAATAAATACCGTCAAAATACAGTAAATTAGCAAGCACTGTGTGCAAGGTTTAGTCACATCAATATCAAGTAATTAGCGGCAAATGAATACAGCCAAAATACAGTAAATTAGCAAGCACTGTGTGCAAGGTTTAGTCACATGAATATCAAGTAATTAGCGGAAAATGAATACGGCCAAAATACAGTAAATTAGCAAGTACTGTGTGCAAGGTTTAGTCACATGAATATCAGCTGATTAGTTACAACAATACTGCGATCAAAATGCACTAATTTTCTTAGCACAATAAATTATCCTGGGTTTAGGCCACATAAATGACAGCTAATAAGTTCTTTTGGCAGTGATTAACGCACAGTAAAACTAGCACACACACAATATAAGTTCAGTTCACATAAATGACAGACAATACGTTATAAATTGATTACACAGATACCTGTATTTCGACGATCCTCGAGCGTTAGGGCGAGAGGTCACCTAGCGACATGCCTGCGGAAGCGACGTAGGTGCGAAGGCGGGGGCGGCACGTGAGAATGCTGGCAGAAATCCGCCCTGTAAGGGCGTCAACTGGAATGCGTCTCTCTCACGAGACCAACACGACGGTGAGGCCAAGAAATCCAACGTCCTGCAGATGTGTTCCCCGTTTCATCGGGATAGAAGGGTCAACTCTCACTCAGTGAAGCAGAACTCGGCCATCGGAATGCCCAAACACCCACGCACCAACGGTTCACAACACGGCCCTCTACACGCTCCTTGCGTCTCAACGAACGACTCTGTCGTGACTGACTGCTTGCATAAAAACAAAATAATGCCTGCCAAGAACGAAAGCGTCCCAAAGCGACTCGGCGGCCAATGGGAAAGCGGCATCGTTCATCGGATAAAACAAAATAGTGTCGGTGTGACAAGGAAGACGAGGATCCCTCATTTTCTCCAGAGGAATTTTTAACAAGCCTGAAACCAGCGTTGCGGAACTAAAGCCACGTGCAAGGGTCAGTAAATAAAGGGTGGCCCAAATCGAGGTAACTGCGCTAAACTACAGGGAGTTCTAGGATATGTGATGAGAAGTTAAAATGCTGGGAATGGGTTTGAAATATAAATAGGCTGCCCTAAAGGCTTGAATGGTTAGTTATATTTCTGTAAGTTGCCCAAAATGACCTGACACCATAACTATATCACTCATTTGTTTTCTGTTTTGTTCTCTTTTCTTCCAGTTTATTTCCCATCTCTCATATCTCTACAGTCACTTAATCCTACCATCTTGCCTTTTTCTTTGCATTTGGTACTTATTTTGTAACCGCTTTAATTGGTCTACCTTCTTTGCTTCGTGCTATGTATGTACCTCAGCCATTTTAACCACTGTTAGATTCTATTATTGTTCTTAATTATTTCTTACAAATACTTTGTTTTTAGTTTTTTAGAGAGAGAGAAACAACTTTATTTATAAGAAAGTGAAGCTGCTTGCATTTTGCAAGTTGCTTTGTAACACAGCATACTTATCTATCTACACAGACAAAGTTTTGATTTAAAAATATTTTCAATAATTCTAACCATAAATATGATGGTGGACTATATGAATTGAATTGCTTAATATAGATTCTGAAAATTCTATTAATTTCTTCTTTTCTAATTGAAATGTGGTAAAAAAATCTAAAACATTTTTCGAAATAGTTTTTCGAGCACCGAACTAAAGGCCATATACCTCGAATTGTCTTTTCCCATATTTTGTACTGGATCTTCTATTAAGCCATTCACTGCAGCTTTCATAAATAGATTGCTTTTCACTTGGTCTTCATTGTTCGTTTCAAACCGTATCGTAGGGTCACCACCGAGAGGTTATTAGCGCCACTTTCTAGTGTCTTAAAGTACAGTAAAAAATATATTATTTGGTATCAAGTGAAATGGGTTTATGTCTCGTAAACTAATGTATAATATAGGGTAAGAGCAATGCTCAGGAGTAGGTGTAGCATGACTATAGATGCCGCAAGGTTCATAGCTTCCCCCTACCTCAAGATCGTCGTGAAGAGCCACACCCTGCCTGAGGTGTCTGCCTAGCTGAACACGACGAATCTAGACTAGAGAAGGTCGATAAAAAATCCACCCAGTGAGACTAGCCACCTACCTTGGGTAACAAATATATATGCTAACAGAAATAGTCAAGATGCTTCGGAAAACGGACTGGACTTAAGGAAGACGACTCTTGCCAGCGAGACTGCTGATTTAGTCCCTTAATGGCGTCGCGATTCAGATTTACACCTATCACACTCGGTACGGAAGGCGGATGATTTCACCCGTAGACGCTTGCCGTTGTTAGCTTTATGTGAGTAGCTTCCCAAAGGTGTGCAACATATCCTGGGCTTAGATGTCGCTCCCAAACACCAAGCGTGGACCGCTACAGACAGCTAGTTCCCGCTTGCTGCCGCAATTAAACCACTAATATCTTTAGCTTCTCACAAAGCACCGCGAAACAGCATCTTTATTTAGTTCCATTCGTCGTTGTTGGTGCTTTTGTCACTGCATCGTCGACAAGCGCGGCAATGCACAAAGACACGACTTTAAATGCTGAATGCGTGCTTAACCTAACTAATATTGCATCAAAGTTACAGATCAGCTTTATGCTAGCGGGTTTATATATTTAAAAGCTCTGGTGTCACTAATCAAGCTCGTTACATCATATATTCATAGTTTTGGTTTGTTTTCCTATTAAGCTTTTGTAAATCTTTCATTTTATTTTTCTGTTCAGTTGTGGACTTAGTGATCTGTTCTGTTTTGTCGTATATGTTGTTAATCTGTATTCCTAAGTATTTAAATTTGCTAATCTCATCAAATGGGTATGGTGGGATTTTTAGGGCCTGCTTAGTGCTCTTGTTTTTCTGTTAGCATTTGATGTATTTTTATTGGTGCATATTTCCTTTGCTTCTTTTTCAAAGTATCTGAATGGTTGAGTCAACTGTTTTTGTTGTGATTAGCATTTAATTATCCGCATAAGTTATTATCTGCCCTTCTGTGTATGTAACCCAGGACTTTTTAAACATCATTTTCGGGAAGTGGTTGTGAGTAAGGCACTCCGGATCATCAGAATGAGGTGACGAGTAGGTCAGAAGTCAGCTATTCAGGATCTCTGCTACTTCACGTAAAAGGGTCGTCATCTAGCTTTCCCGTTGGGGTTTAGTCTTCAAGAAACCTTGTATAATCCTTTTTGTACTTCAATAAAACTTTCTCAGTTAGCTCCGATGTGAGGAGCTGCCGGAGGATTAAAGTGCCAATCGATCTCATTGACACTCGTGGCTGCAGCGACTTTCTTCACGTCAATTCTCGAAGAATCTTTCGAAGAATTTTATTCACTCGAACGTAGTTGATTTTGTTGTCACTCCAGATCTGCAATGGTTTCGCAGGAATGGTGATAAGGCTCCATAAGGCATTAATCATTTCATCTGCTTTCATACTGTCCATAAGCTCCAAATGTATGGCTCTTACTGTGAGGCACGTGAAGATTATGCCCCAGCGCTTCTATGTCTTCCAATTAACCAAAACGTTCAAAGAGCCAAAACATTCAGCTCTAGTGTGGTAGAAAACTTGATGCTTCCCTCTGTACAGTACCTTTTTGCCGATTACCCTCTACTTACTGATACTGACATTGACTATCGATCCATTCTTCAGTTTTCTTGCACGAGACTTCATTTTCTCTTTCTCTCTTTCTCTCTTCTGCACTCCGCTTGAATGATATTTTGTTCTAAATTAAAATCAAGTATGTAGATTTCTTTTATCTAAATTACACATTGACAGTTTATCAAAACGTTCCACGTCAAAGGGCTTGACAAACACCGTTTCGTCTTTGGGGATTATTTGGCTTATTTGGCATGGTGAAGTGCCGTTTGTCGTCTCGAATTCTTGTCATGCTGTTAGAACTTTGTGTTACCTTCTTTGGGGGTCGTCGTCCAGACCTCTTTCGTCTGCAGCACCCCTTAGCTATTTCGCAGTTTTTTCAAGCGTCTTGGGCGCAGTTGTTTGGGAGCGACAACTGCAGCTTCGTTGGACGTCGAGTTGCAACATATTGGACTCCTTAAGGTACCGCATTTTTGTTATAGTTTTAGAGTGATACGTTACAGTGAAAGAGGTGAGTTATTGAAGTGTCGGCCTTTTGCGTAACGTTGCTGTCAATGTAGAATGTACCGTTTAAACTGGTGTAACTGTCAGTACGCTGAATTGGACATTTACCGTCAGTTTTAATAATTATGCTTAGCCTAACGTCATGACGATTAAAGTATTTATCAGTCATTTCCTTGTATATTTAATGTTGTTACCGTTTGCGAGTCATTTCGATTATTTATTATCAAGTTTACCGCCCTTATCTAGTTTAAACGTTACGTAATTTAACCCTTACTAACCGTTTTCGCTACATTTAAATTACTTAACCGATGTTTACTCACTTATTTTTAATATAGTTCATCTTCATTTAGCTGTGTTTTTCTTTTTGATGTTTAGCATATATGCATGACATTTTGTGTGTTTTCTTTTTAAGAGGAGTTTAGAAATCTGCACAAGAGTTTTCCCGTAAGGTAAGTTCAACGCTGTTGTTTGTGGTTTTGTAGAGAAAGCTCTGCCAAGGCGTGTACCCATTTGCTTCCACTTTTCTCCGTGGGCACACCTGTGTATTTCCCCTATTAGGAAAGTGGTAGCGCTTCTAACATTCGCTGTTTCTTTTAATAGGCCGTTTCCCTGGTTAGTCTCGTAATGGACCACCCCATCTCCACTGAGTGACGTCGGCAACCCTTTTTGTTACAGGTTGGGCAACGGCCCTCTGCAATTCTTTCCCGATATGAGTCATTTTACGCGCTAATCAATTAGCTATTCAATGGCGTGTCGTAACGTCCCGTTTATGTTGTAACAAACTGGCGCCCTTATCGTAAAGTAGTTTTTATGCTGTAAAATTCAAAACCAGAATTGTTCACTGGACGTTGCTTCAGACGATCTAGTGAGACACATGTGGCAAACCGTGGTGGTGATTTTTTGACCGTAAAACGCCATGGGCCTAGTGGTTAGAGTGGCAGACTAGCGATCAGCGGTCCCGGGTTCAAACCCCGGGGGAGGCACAAATTTACGTAGAAAAACGTACAATATCAGTCTTTCTCAGGACTAACCAGGAACACCTGAAGACGGGAGTAGATCAAAACTCCCGAAACGTTGTGTGATTTACACCCTAGACAGTGGAAAAAATCCGAAAAACATATCAAAATAACAAAGATGTGTTCTATCTTCTGAAACAAATTTTGAAGAGGAACTTCTTGATACTAAATTGTGATAAGTGGTTTCATGGAAATTTCAGAATGATGTTTGTATATTGAATTAGTGAAACAGGTATGCACAACAATTGGTGAAAGGATAGTACGTGAACTTTTGGCGTCTATCAATAATTTATCGCAGTTTGAGGTATTATTACGTAAGATCAATATTGGATTTAGGAAAAAACTTTTCACCGAGGCCATTTAACGAAAACTTACGGATTTATCATAGCCTTTATCATCATCTGAATCTGCCTCGAGTCAACTGAAAAAAATCTGTAGTTGAATCTAATGTTTCATAGTATGGTTCACAATTATTGTTATTTGGCATTTCAAGTTTTCAAATGTTGATCTTGATTATAATATTCTTGTTCGTAACTAGGTTGTTGGCCATTTTCAGGTTTAAGTTGTTGAGAAAGGTGGTCAGCTACATCTACATCTACTAAATAGGTTTTTTCAGTATGTTTACGGCATCAATAAAACTATTCAACGCTAATTGCAATTATTGAGATACTCTGCTCACATATTTTTTGTATGAAGGTTGCCCATGGAAGTTTTCCCAATTTAGCTATGTAAATTTACTTTATCGCATTTCATTTGGTAATGTACTACATTTCTACATTCAAAATCGTTGAGAAATGTGATACGTTTCTGCATTAGCAACACTTTTCTGCATAGTAACAGCGATTTGTTTTACGTTTGGCAGTACTGAAGTGTATTGTTGGTGACACTTTACGTCTATGTCAAATACGAGGTTAGCAGATTAGGATTTGCGTCAGTTTTGACACAGACTGCGCAAAACCTAATCTGCTAACTTCGAATTTGACATAGACTTACAGTGTCAACAACAATACACTTCAGTACTGCCAAATGCATAACATCAACTGGAGGTGCTTGTTGTGCTTTAGTACATAGAAACAAGTTCTACTCAACTTGGTTATGCTTTGACATTTAATGTCACTTTTATGTCATAATTTAATATTTTACATGTCTTATGAAATGCGATAATAGTTATTTACTATACAAGTGGGATAACAGCATCATTAATATACGTGTGTGTAAGTTACAAACGTGTGTGTAAGTTACAAACGAGTGCGTAGCACGGGTTATGTAAGCACACAAGTATATTAATGATCCATTATCACACATGTATTGTATAAAATTTTATCTACGACTGCCTAAAATTGAGAAAAGTGCATTAAGAGAAATGTCAGATCTGTCATTTTCAAAAATATTTTAGTAGGCAAATGTCATTATGTCATTCATTTGACACTATTTCAGTTACGTAATGAAGTCATTACACCACTCAGTTGCGTAATGAAACCATTACATAACTGAGTGGTGTAATGAGCTTCATTACCTAACTGAAATAGTGTCAAATGAGTGACGTAATGCGTTACTTATCCCACTGGAGTAGATAAAATAGTATACGCGACACGTTAGAAAAGTGATTTTACTGAAGTCGTATGGCCGTTTAAGTACTCGCTAACGCTCGTAGTACTCAAACCAGCCATACTTGCTTAGTAAAACATCACTTTTCTAAACTTGTTGCGTAATATACTATTATTATGTTTAAACATATAATAAAATACCTTCGAATACAAAGTTGTCATATTTAAGCAGAACAAAAATTAAATCTAATAATTTTTTGTGTGTATCCAGTTTCAGTAATTGTGTAATTGAAGGCATTCTTAATTAAGTACATCAAGATCTTATTAGTTTGTTATGGAGAAAGTCCAGGAATGCAGAGTACCAGGTACCTTAAACACCAACTGATATGGTCAAAGTCCTGCTTACAATTTTGCTAAGACTAAAGAGTTCCAACCCTAACAAGGGATTTTTTACATGCAACACATCGTAGTAACATGAGACCAATGATTTTAGATCACTTCCGAATGATGGCATTTTGTAGAGGTTTTTATCAACAACAAAATGAAAATTACGATTTTGTTCATGTGCAACTTAATAACACAAATCCAAGGCCAATATTCCTGCAAACCCCTCAGGGGCCAATACCTTTTAGTGCTTGTACGGGATTTTGTAACCCCGAAGCAAATGGTCCTCCGAAAAGGGGGTTAGGCATGAGATTAAAACCCCCCTCCGTAAAAAAAGCAGAAGACGCCATATGGAACTTAATACGGCAACCCCTGCATTGAATTAAGGACAATGATTTAAGGCGTAATGCATTCGAAGAACAATTAACGAAATACAACGCGGATATCACAATTTTTTAAGGGATACAATGGACTGGCAACACATACTCCAAAGGAAATACTGCGACATGTACTATAGCTGTCACAAAAGCAAGCATGAATTTGGAACAGTTTTCAAAGTAAGAGGGATAGTTAGGTAAATGAATCTGGATTTCAAGCCGGTGAGTACCAAGATGTGTGTAGACTACTGAGAAAAAAGAGCAAGTTTTTAAATATGAGCATATTAACGCACAGACGCACACGCCCCAACAGAGGACAAGACAAAAGTAGAAAACGATTTTTTACGAAGCAAACGAAACTACGTACTTTTTTATATGTCAGATGTCCAAGGAATTATATAAAAATTATTAAATAAAGATGCCTAACGCAACTACAATCATCTGGTTTTCCGAGGCCTGCAACACCATCGCCCCACAGGAATGCAACGAGGGCTGGGAGAAAGCTTGCAAGACCTCAGAATTTTCTAGCTATTAAAAGCGCAACCAGTGCAGTTGGTAAAAGATCTGCACGTCGGCGCCAAACAAATATGCTTTGAAGCGGCTTAGCACTATCACATACAGTGGAGAAAATTAAATAGTCTCGGCCTGCATCTTGCAGAAAATACCACCACGCTGTCTTCAGGAAAGCTGTGAATGTCAGTAGAGTACCTATAGGCGTTCTGGGCCCCATTTGACCTTGAACTTTTTCTAGGTCACGGGTCTAGCCGAGGTCAAGATCACAGGCCTAGCCGGTGGGCGTGGCCTAGTCGGGTCATTGACCTCGGCCACTTCCGAGAATTTTTTCTAGGTCACGGATCTAGCCTAGGTCAAGGTCGGAGTCATTGGCCTAGTCGGGGTCATTGACCTCGGCCACTTCCGAGAATTTTTTGGGTTAAAAGTGTAGTTTTTGAAATTTTCCCACGCTCGAGCGTCTGGGATGCAGACATGTCTATTCTTGCAGGATGTTATCAGTAAATCAGAAGCTATTGTTACGCTTATCAATATTTTCTCAGGCTCGACCGAATGTGAGTCATCGTCTGACAGACATGCCTATTCTTGCAGGATGTTGTTGAACAATGGCATCCCTTGTTTTAAAATCAGCACGAAATTCGAGAACAATGAAGCTATTGTTGTCTGGAGATTAAAATGTGCAAAGCTGGTAAATAGAACAATGACATCCATTGTTTTAAAATCAACACGAAATTTGAGAACAATGAAGCCATTGTTGTCTGGAGATTAAAATGTGCAAAGCTGGTAAAAATTCAACAATGAAAGCCATTGTTTGAGAAATCTGCACGATAATTGAACAATGAAGTCTTTGTTGTCTGGAGGAATTTTTGCTGACCGCCATTATCAGATAAACAGGATGTGAAGCTTTAGACTTGTCCAGACATGTTTGCAAAGCTGTTAAAAATTGAACAAAGAAACCTATTGTTTGAGAAAAAATCCTCACAACCGCTAAATTGAATGCTGTCTTTGTTTGAGAAACGTGCAAGATTGCTAAAAAATAAACCGGATTAATTGTATGAAGCCATTGTAGCCTAATAGTATATATCGAAATCCAACCAAATATGTCTCAGTATCGTCATCATGGTGTCTATACAAGGTCTGACTTGTGATGTTATATCCCAAGAGTTCATAAGTGAAAATATGTACGGGGTGTGTTTACCGGCAAGTTTGATGTTATTCGAACAACTACTAAAATTCAAACCTTTAAAACCAGAACTGAAATGGGGTACTATGGCTTATGACGGTGCAAGCCCTACATTTCACGTATGGATTGAGGTCGATAACAAAATCTACGATTCATCACATAAGATTATTCAAGCGCATATTAGTGGTAAAATACATTTTAATAAATTCCGCTACGATTCCGACGTACTACTGTTTGATAATGACGACCAGAGGATGTTACAAATGTGCATAGACGTAATGAAAACTAAAAGTGTTTGTGACTACTTTGAAGAGGCACCTGCTATGCTAAAGACGATTAGAAATAGGGTTAACTGTAGAGTGAACAAATATTTTAGAAATACCATATGATGTATATAATAAAGACATTTATGAAATATCCTGTGTTTTATTTGTTGAAAACGTTGAAACGAGTGACTGGGATCTGGTAGTTGATAGTCTCTCGCATATTTTGATAGTTATTAACAGTCAGTTAGTAAACAGTCTTTAACATAATACAAAAGTGTTGGAGACATTGTTTGTAAGCAAAGTAAATATTATGTGTTTTTTCCCGTACTTTATTAAATACACAGTCTCGAGCCGATAGTTATTTATTTCGCTTGGATTTATGTACAGCACCCCCTCACTTTAGCAATTAGCAAGTTTTCTAAAGATATATTATTATGCTGTAGAGATTTACAGGTTACAGTTCGGAGTTAAACATTTTGGATATTAGCAACAGTACCATTTAATATTGTGTTCTTTTACCAAATTTTAGATTCGATAGGTTCGAAAGCACTGCTGACAGACAGAAAACTTGTAAACCGGGCCTTGTCAAATATCGAACAGCAATATATATTAGTAAAAAATACTCTTCCAGATTAAAAAGTTTGATGTAGTTTTAGCCAATACACATTCCAGCAGTAAACTCTGGTAGGAAGCGGAGTCTCAAACAGCAGAAGGAGCGATAAAATAATCGTCAGCATTTTTCAGTTTATTCGATTCGGCAACTTCCGCATATCGCAAAAACAAACACCTTCTTTGTTCTTGTGTTAGCACCTTGGCTTTAAGAATGGTATGAATCCGACGCCACAGCACTGTATGTTTTAACTACATTTTTCAAAAATAAAAAGCAGCTTAAAATATTGTTCCTAAAAGGAGTGGTGCTGTAGTTTTATCATTGGAATTTCGATTTCTTACAACGGTATTTGTAAATAGTCCAGTTTTTGGTTGCAACGAGCATAGTTCTAGCAGAGATATCTGACGAATAGAAGATATAAACAGACAGTAATATTAATCTAAAATTGAATTAACAAAGTTGTTAAACGCATGATACAGGCAGTTATTAATTACTTAATATATACAATTGTCCTATATCCGGTATTCATGGTTTATCTGATTTTAATAGTCGAATAACTAAGGTTATTACAATGCTAAAGACTGTGCGCAAAAAGGTAATATATCAAAATTTTAAAATAAAACCCAGAGAATAAGAATTAAATAAAGCCAAGTAAAAGATCACTGCAATATATTAGTAAAAAATACTCTAATTAATAAGGATGCTATACTCAATGGTGAGGGACAGTTTCATTTTTGCTGGAGAAAAACATCTAGAATGGTAAAAAATCAGATGTATAAGAGAAAATCTCAAACTTGTTTAAAAACATTTTGTAACTAAACAATCACATTTAAAATTGTGTAAATAAAGCTAAAATTAGAAGGAGGCGCAGACTATAGAAAATACGTGTCAATACTTGTGGATGTGAGCGTCTAGGGAATGTGCAAGGTTGCTAAAAATAAACCGGATGTGAGTCATTGTCTGTAAATGCCAGACTTGTCAAAACCTGTCTACCTGTCTGCTGCGCAATTAAACAACGAAGCCATTGTTTGAGAAATGTGCAAGGTTGCAAAAATAAACCGGATGTCTGAAGTTTCTGCGTAGGTCTGCGCGATGGTTTGGCGGGAAATTCAAATTTTGTGCAGGTTTTGGCGGTAAATTTAAATTACACTCAGGTTTTGACGGTAAATTTAAATTATGATCAGGTTTTTGGCGGGAAATTTAAATTCTGCGTGTTGTCTGGGGTTTCTGCACAGGTCAGCGTGAGGGTCTGCGCGGAGGTTTATGCGCAGATCTGCGCGAGGGTTTGGCGGTAAAATCAAATTCTGTGCAGGTTTGGCGGGAAATTTAAATTCTGTTCAGTTTTTGGCGGGAAATTCAAATTATGCTCAGGTCTTACAGGTAAACAGATAGGTAGACAGGCAAATAGTCAGACAGGCAGTATGGTTTATGTCTTAATCTGATTTTAATAGTCGATTAGAGTCGAATAACTAAGGTTATTACAGTGCTAAAGACTGTGAGCAAAAATTTTAAAATAAAACCCAGAGAATAAGAATTAAATAAAATAAAGCCAAGTAAAAGCTATTAGATCACTGCAATATATTAATAAAAAATACTCTAATAAAGATGCTATACTCAATGGTGAGGGGCAGTATAATTTTGAACTTATCTAGATTGGTTAAAAATCAGATGTATAAGAGAAAATCTCAAACAAAAACATTTTGTCAGACCTGTCCAGACCTGTGGATGTGAGTCATCGTCTGGGAATGTGCAAGGTTGCTAAAAATAAACCGGTTGTCTGAGGTTTCTGCGTAGGTCTGCGCGGGAGTCTGCGCGGAGGTCAGCGCGATGGTTTGGCGGGAAATTCAAATTCTGCGTAGATTTTGGCGGGAAATTCAAATTATAATCAGTGGTTTTGACGGGAAAATCTGGGAGTGTACAAGGTTACTAAAATGTATGGGGCCTTTACACCAGATGTAGTTAATGACCTCCATTATCAGTGTCTATAAATTTGGTAGACAGACAGACAGGCAGACAGATAGACAGACAGACAGACAGACAGACAGAAGGTTTAGGTGGAGGTTTAGTTAGTTTTAGAGAAAAGTAGAGTTGATCAATTTCAGCTTGAATGTCTGCAATAATTTCTATATTTGTACTAGCAGAGTTTTGGTGTTTGGAAAATCGTTAAATAATCTTATTAAGTTCTTTGTTAAGGAGGGTCTTGTTGACAGCATCCTCTTCCAATAGAGATTGCGCAAGATTGGCTAATCGTTTATGCTGAAGATTAAAATATTCACAGTCATCGTAAAAGTGTAGATTTCTGTGCTGAATGTGACGACCGAACTTATCTCTCGACATTGTCGAACTGATTCGTTTTCATTATCGGCGCAAGTATGTAAGCGGTAGACAGCTAGACTGGTGTACAGGTTGACAGCTAGACAGGTAGACAGGTAAACAGCTAGACAGGTAGACAGCTAGACAGATAGACAGGTAGACAGCTAGACAGGTAGACAGCTAGACAGGTAGACAGCTAGACAGATAGACAGGTAGACAGATAGACAGGTAGACAGGTAGACAGCTAGACAGGTAGACAGCTAGACAGGTAGACAGGTAGACAGGTAGACAGCTAGACAGGTAGACAGCTAGACAGGTAGACAGGTAGACAAATAGACAGCTAGACAGGTAGACAGGTAGACAGCTAGACAGGCAGACAGATAGACAGCTAGACAGGTAAACAGGTAGACAGTCAGCTAGACAGTTAGACAGACTGACAGATTCAAACTAGTTCACAACGGGTTCAATGTGCCATACAAAATGTTCACATTTTGCACAAGTGGTATAATCAAAACCATTAATCGCATCTGCTGTCTACTTGTTCAGACATGTTCAGACTTGTCCAGACCTGTTATAGCTTACGCAAACACTTCCTGCAGCCGGTGTAAGGTAGAGGAAAATATTATATATAAGCATACTAATCATAGAAATATTAGTTTTACGATAACAATGACCGAAGACTGCTTCTCAAATCATAGTTGGGGTTTTGACTCATGGGGTGACGATCCGTGGAGCCAGGAAGAGGAGGAGGTTATACTCTGGAGTGAGACTGAAGAAAATACTCCTCCTCCACCTCCTCCAATGGGACAACCACACTCCTGGTCGTCTAACATAACAAAGGTGGAGGGGTGCAGCTGTATAAATTGTGCCAACATTTAGGGGTGGTTAAGCCCAACACAAAATTTTGAGGGTTGCGCACCACTACAGCAATCTGAACTGGAACAGGTGTCACCACCACCACAACCCACGTCACCACCACCACCTCCTTCGTTTCAAGCAACATATAGTTTTACACTTCCTGAACCAACACTGCCTGTAGATTTAAATCCCATAAAGATAGAAATTAAGTTAGGTAATAAACTTATACATGTAATTATTAAAGATTAAAATAAAAGACATTTTATTTTTAATATGTGTTTTATTTCATTAATATATACACCGTATTTATCTCATATGCAAGGCAAAACTTGACAAGGAGAGGGAGAATAAATGTACACTTAAATATATGCTTTATTCAATTAATATACACACATCTTATTTATACATAAGGGAAACAGAACTTAACAATGTGTAAGTATCGATATAATCTTGAGGTGTTGTTGAAGGCCAGGGACCGGAACATGGACCGCTTCTCCAACCAACAGCTTCACCATTTTGAGCTTTTCTGATATTTTCCTGAAGCCATTTAAAAATATCTGTGTGGTGGCGGTGTACAACGCTAGGCTGAAATATATAACTTATATGGTTAGTATTTAAATATTCGAACATGTTTATAATGTGCTTGGTGGACAGTAGCCCCAAGGCAAAGTGTCAGTATACATACAGTTGACTATTCTTTTGTCATCATGTGGGTCTAAAGCCTTTTTTCTTTGTTTTAAAGAAAATACGTTGTGGGTTTTTGATCTAATTGTTCTCTGATCGCAAAATACTGTTTCGTTATTAAACAGGCAGTCTTTGTAATCCTCAAATGTAATTCTATTCAAAGCAGCTCTGGTAATACCTTTAGCTTTCTTTGAAATTTTAAATTCTCTATTCTCAGCATCCTCTAATGTTTTGAAAGCATACAATTTTGCACGTAGACCAACAAATTCGGTAATTATTTTACCACTCATTTCGTCTTTCATTAGACCTATTACTTTTTTATTAACTTGTGGAAGGTTATATGGATTGTTCGGAGGATAATCGCTTGTATCAAATTTGTGAATATCTTCCCGTATAAAATCGTATATATTTGGAAAGGTAAAGTGATATATGAGACTATCTGTGTCTGTGTACAGCAGTTTTGCTTGATTACCCATCTTCTGTTTAATATAATTATAATGAAAATCGTATATTAAAATTTTTGAAATATCTATGATTGAAAATCCAACGAATATTGGCTTATTAAAAACTATTTCCAACTGATTTAATTCTATAAGTACCAAGTCTTTATCTAAAATAGTACAGCAGTGAAAATTTGGTTTTGATATGTATGCACTGGCTCCGTATCTACCTTCCCATTTAGAAATTAATTTTATTATTTTGTATTTTCTAACATTTTCCATAGTTTTGCCAAATACAGCGTTATTCATAAGTTTATAAAAATCTTTTTCAAAATTATTTTTGGCGGCTTGTCTTAATTTTGTATTTAAATCTATGTATGGTTTAAGCCAAGCTGATTGCTTAAATTTTAATATTCTGTGAATTTTTACAATTTTTAGCCCTAAACTTACAGCCTGCTGCAGATTGCGGTAATGTATTACGTAGTTTTCTTTTTTAAATAAAGTGGTTGTCAATTTTGATTGCTGGGATGTTGGCGGTGTATAATGGTCAGGACATAGAGGCAAATCTTTGTGAAGTTCAAATAAATTTTGAGGATATTCTAAATCGACTTCATAAATATAACCTGTTTCAGAATCTTCCGGAGTATTTAAATGATCAATTTTAGGAATATCTAAATCATTTACACATTCAAACCCTCCATACGGTAGATATTCAGACATCCCGGCTCCCTACATGTTATTAATATCTAAATATAGGATATACGATTCAAGATCGGCTTCTACAAATTTTTCACCCATATATCGATTATTAGCTTTAGCGTATCGATTCGAACACTGTGCTAACCCTCCTCTAATACCCCTCTCTATGAATAACAGTTGATCTACATCTGTCAGCAGCTCAAGTTTAACTTTAGTAGTTTTTAACATTGCCTGAAATGCCAATCCTGGTGCTGTGTAAAAATGTAAAGCATCTAATCCATACGTTTTCATACAATTTTCTCTAAAATTCTCAAACACATCAGCTAAAAGTAGAACATCAACTGTAAGGTACATATCAGCATACTGGCCTAGAGTTTGCATATTAAATGTGTTCCAAACACGCAGTGCATGTTCATAATTTTCATCTGAAATGGCTGTTCCATGCAACTGACTAAAAAATTGTGTTTTGTCAGGAAGACTTTTATCATTCAACTTTTCAAAATTGTCTAGGTAGTCGTATGGAAAGATACCCTTACGTAGTAGTAATTCAAATTCTTCTTCGCTCTTGCAAAATTTGCGTGTAATAGTTTTTAAATTGTTCGGTAAATTTAATGACAATTGTTCTAAACTGCTAGCCATAAATCGAAATGAGTCTAAAAATCTAAAATCAATATTTGTACCATCCACATGCTTTGTAAATGATATAAATTTTTCCTTATTTATAGGCAACAATTTAATATCTCCCATAATCAGTTTTGCCAATGGTTTTATAATAAAATGAGCGTCATAACCGCTGAGATTATGAAAGAGAACGGGAATATAATGTGCATCTTTATAGTTAAGATTACAGTGTTGATGAGCACTACCTCTATACTCACCTGTCTGATGATTGTGATCACGTACACGCACGTCTTTATCGGTGAAAGGTTGTTTACAAATGTAACAGCATACCGATTTTTGAAATGAATCGTTTTCCTGCTGGCTAATATCCATAGGCTCTATATTTGACAATATATTATTTACTTGATACGCTATAGATTGTAATTCTTTTACAAACCATTCCATACAGTCGGCACCACGATATATATTAAATCGAGATAAACTATCGTCATATGAACATTTTAAATAATATGCAACACTAAATGGAACATGTTTTTGATAAACCCCCACATTTTCGGAAACAACGTTCTGTTCTTTTTCTAAAACACACTCCACGTCCGCGTATATTAAAAATGGTACTTTTTCCTGGTATTTATAGTCTTTAAATTCTATTTTTGTACCTTCTTCGGGCATTTTAATTTTGGTTTCATTTACACTATTACAATTTCTAATATGTCTTAAATGTGATTCTTTAGTTGCAAAATGATTTAAACACGTATCACATAATAAAGTTTGAGTGTGGCTCTTATGCAGTTGAGTTGTAACCAATCTCGATAAGTTTCTTATCCAACAGAAATGGAACTGCCCCTCATCGTTGGATATCATTAGTAAATGTATAGCATCTTTATTAATTTGAGTATTTTTACTAATATATAAGGGCAATACTGAATTTTTACCAAATTTGTTTTTTCTTTCTAGCGTATATACATTTATACGTAAATCATTCATTGTTTCAAATTTTGATATATCTTTTAATTTCATTGGAAATTCTAGCCCCGAGTACTTTAAAACTTTACTGAAATGTGGATATGAAGATGTTCTATAAGAATGCCCATTTGCAGGACGTAATGCAGAGACTACAGACCACAAAAAACAATATTCGTCATCATTTTTTACGTTAATCACGGCCTTTTTATTTTTAATATCTTTAGGTAACTCAATATATTTACCTACTGTTAATGGTGTGTAATGATTTAAATTTACTTTTAAATGTAATATCTCGAGCAAACTCCAACCTGAATCACGTTCTTGAAAATCTTCTAATTTCGTCAACAGCTTATTCTCAACATTAGTCGCATACCACAAATTGGTGCCAGAATCAATTTTTTCATTTTTAGTACCAAACGTTTTTAAATCTATCTCGCCACTACTAGGTTTTATCAAATATGCACTAAATATTACGTTAGCTTTAAGCATTAGCTTATCTTTTATAATTTGTTTTACTTTTATTGAGAAACTTCTGTATGCTTTTCCAAGAAATTCTTGTGGTTCCTTATAACCTAAATTTACAATCATACCTGTTCTTATTCTACTGTTAAAACAAGATTCTACATCTTCCCATACCAACTTGTTCTTTTGCTGCTGCTGCTGCTGACCATTCCCTACACCCGCTCCCTTCTTTCCTAATTTTGCTTTTAAATTTCGCAATAATTGTCGTTGCCCCCTTAATAAACTTAAATTTGCCTCTAGCCTGAATGGATTACCATTTTTAAAACTATGCTTACGTATAAATCTACTAACAATTAAAATTGTTTTATTTACATGTTTAATCAATGTCTCAGCTTCATCACTATATTTTACAATCGCTATCGCGTCTCTGATGGTTTTTATTGAGTTCGAACTTAATTCGGTAACGCTGTCTGTCGCAGACATGTTCGCGCGCGTGTGTCGTTGTAATACTAACTATTGCAGACAGCCGAGCCGCTCTATTTATTCATCGTCGCAGCTGATAATGGAGGCCTGCGTCAGCAAAAATTCAAACAAAGGCAGCATTCAATTTAGCTGTTGTGCAGATTTTCCTCAAACAATGGGTTCCCTTGTTCAATTTTTAACAGCTTTGCAAACATGTCTGGACAAGTCTAAAGCTTCACATCCTGTTTATCTGATAATTGCGGTCAGCAAAAATTCCTCCAGACAACAAAGACTTCATTGTTCAATTATCGTGCAGATTTCTCAAACAATGGCTTTCATTGTTGAATTTTTACCAGCTTTGCACATTTTAATCTCCAGACAACAATGGCTTCATTGTCCAATTTCGTGTTGATTTTAAAACAATGGATGTCATTGTTCTATTTACCAGCTTTGCACATTTTAATCTCCAGACAACAATAGCTTCATTGTTCTCGAATTTCGTGCTGATTTTAAAACAAGGGATGCCATTGTTCAACAACATCCTGCAAGAATAGGCATGTCTGTCAGACGATGACTCACATCCGGTCGAGCCTGAGAAAATGTTGATAAGCGTAACAATAGCTTCTGATTTACTGATAACATCCTGCAAGAATAGACATGTCTGCATCCCAGACGCTCGAGCGTGGGAAAATTTCAAAAACTACACTTTTAACCCAAAAAATTCCCGGAAGTGGCCGAGGTCAATGAATCCGACTAGGCCAATGACTCCGACCTTGACCTAGGCTAGATCCGTGACCTAGAATAAATTCTCGGAAGTGGCCGAGGTCAATGACCCGACTAGGCCACGCCCACCGGCTAGGCCTGTGATCTTGACCTCGGCTAGACCCGTGACCTAGAAAAAGTTCAAGGTCAAATGTGGCCCAGAACGCCTATAGGTACTCTACTAATGTCTCTTAATACTCGTTGATCTCAAAAAAATACATAGGCATCAAATTGCAATAGAGCCCACAACACAAAAATACGACTTAGCTCGCCCTACGGCTGAGCGGAAGTACCGCCCCATCCATAAATATCGACCTTGGGTCGCTTTTGCATACTGCCGAGTAAAGTTAGCTCTATTCTCCAAAATTCCATTGAGCTAGCAATAAATAATAAAGAAAGGAGCAGGCATGCATACACAAGCAGAATCTAAGCCGCCAACGCCAAAATCAAAAAGGGCCGTTACAAAGAAACATTGAACTTTGAAAATATTTAGGTAGTACTTACTTTATCGGGAGAAAGAAAAACCAGGTTAATAATAAAGACATTATTATTATTATTATTATGCTCCACAGCTGAGGCTTGCCAGCGCATGCAGATTCAATAAATAAATATTTGTCAAATTTTTATATTTGGGAATATCAAAATTTTAAAATGAATATTTGTTACGGTATCAAATGATTCTAAAGACACTCTAGGGTGGGGGACTAGTTCTTTGCTTCAACAAGTCTGGGAATTGTCACCACTTATCCTGGAAATCTCACAAAACTGGCTAAAGCCCACGGCTTGATACGCTCAGGGAGATGGGCGTGGTCCTAAAAACTGTAAACCACAGGGCAAGCGTGACTGTATGTACAGGATGTTACAAAATAAATGGGCACCACGAGATTCAGACATAAAATCCACGCTTAACAGAACCTCGAAATCCAAACAGGGTAGGATATTTGAGCACAACTTCTTGACTTCCAACAGTGTAGCGACAAGCGCACTGACCTTCCTGCAACGCTGAAGAACCGCTCTCAGACCTCACCTTACATCAATCTTGACACAATGATTAAGTCACTCGGAAAATAAGCATGCACAGGCACGTGAGAAAATCATAAGACAAATACAGCAAATAGATCTATTGGACTAAGCTCATGGCCAAAAGGTACAACAACGCCGACGTGGTCAGCGTACACAATAAATTCATAACCTAAACAAGGGCTAAACCTTAAAGAAAGCCCAGCTGGGGACGCCTTAGCTAAACATAACCATTGGTACACTGCCCTAACGCGGGTGGCTCGCGTCTGCTCCGAAGAGCGTTGGGTAGAGTTTTCTCAGAGCCCAAGCGGCTGGTGATTACTAGCTTGAATTGTTACTTGCAAGCGACCCACGCCGGAGCTGTCCGCTGGCAGTAAACATGAACGATTATTTCAAAAATAGCCTGGCTTGTAACACAAAGGATTAATTTGAAAATAGCGCACAATGCCTTAATTAGTCGGCTGGTAACATGTATGATTAATTCAACATATTCTGAGTTGCCGGCTGGCAGTAAACATGAACGATTGATTCAAAAATAGCCTGGCTTGTAACACAAAGGATTAATTTGAAAATGGCGTGCAATGCCTTAATTAGGCGGCTGGTAACATGTGTGATTAAGTTAAAAAGAGAGCGCACAATATTTTAATTAGGCTGCTTGGCCTTGTTGCGTCAGGCGCTAATCGCTAGGGCTGTCGGTCGCTGAACGCTAGAGCTTTTGGGCGGCGACGTGACATGGGTGGGTACGTACGATGTCCAATGAATCCCCAATCTATTCAGGAAGAACTGTGCAGAGCCCGCCTGGGCGACCATCAAAAACTGCGAGACCGCTAGATAGCTCGCTCTGAAGATGAGATCCCGACCAAAGAGGCTGACCAATTAGCCAAACAGGCTTTCGGATATTAACGAGCGGCGTCGGCCATCAATAACGACACGCGCTAAAGCGCCCAAGAAGCAAGACTTGTCACTGTTACGGCCAGTAAAGAACTTTCCAAAATCAACGCTACGCGATCCCAGACAGACGCGCTAGCCTTGCAGCGTGCGAGGGGAACCGGTTAGTAGTATAAACCGTGCACCTGTGGCCAATCACGAGCCGAGAAAGTCCCGCCGTTGACTTGGCGTGACAAATTTTCTGGAACAAAGCTGTGTTCGAAATCTTGAAATTCCAAATAAACTGCAACAAGTAATTATGAACGAGAGAATTAAAGTGGCTGTAACCGTGACTTAAATTGTGAACCGCCAACTGTCTGAACACCATTTGATGAACTTCTACACGCAGAAATATGACTGGAAAGCCTATATGCAAGCGAAGTCGTAATTTTTTTTGAGCGGAAAAAGTACTCCAATACGTCGCACACTCATCGGAATTGAAAAAGGCCTGACATATTTTTATGCACAATTAACATTATCCAATAAATTATTAATACTGTTACGTTTTTAACGTTCGGGCTATTTAAAATTGTACGACAAACATGGGTTCAAACATTTATTTACAACAATGAATTATTTCGATTATTATTTACAAGCACACACGAGAATTATCAAGCAGATTACAAATTAATACAGGCACTAACGAACTATTGATACATTTATTTATTATTACATACGGATTAACACATTTATTTATATCACTCTTAAACACTAACGATGTATTTCTATTTATATGGTTATCTATTTATTTATTTCACGAGAGGTTATGTACACGCGGTTATTTATATGGGGGCTTCTAACAAGCCTCTACGTGAGTTCGAACTGCCGGAGAATTATTTCAGAACTGCCCTGCGGGTGAACTCCGCCCGCTTATATATCACGCCGGTAATTTCTTCCAGAAGCCTCCAGATATTCTCGGCAACGGTGACGTGTCGCGTCAGGGCCGCTCTAGCATCGACTGGAAAATGATTCATCCGCGTACACCTGCGTTCAAGGCGGCCCGTCGGCGGCCTATGATTGGCAGCCGCCTCTGGAATTTCTAGTATAATCGAGGCACCGGGGAAAATAACCGTCAGCCGAATCGTTACAATACTAAACGAAGCGGAAAATTATTCTCTTTAATAAAGTACCACTACCATTTTTTTTATATAAAACTGGTGAGCAGGAATATGTATAACCGTGATAAGCCATGTAAATTGCCTATGTTCAGACGTATGACCACATTTTGCGATCTTCCCAATCACCTTCCTCCAGATTTCTTGATCGCATTGCTATTGCCATCTTGTCTTTCCATCGCGTACGTGGTCTTCCTTTTTACCTGCCATTGTGTCGAGCATTCTTCTAAGTTGTCCGTACCAGAGCAATTGTTTTTGTTCAATTACGTCGACAATTGATTCCTGTACATCCATGCGTTCTATAATTTCTTCATTGCACTTTTCTGGGAAGTAAATAGCACCAATGATTCGCACCGAAAGTTAAAGTGGTCACAACCATTGCTTTATATACTCCATTTTTTGGTTCTTTGGACACTTCTCTTTTTATATAAAAAGTTATTATTTAAAGCAAAATATAATCTACTTGTGGCGTTTATTGTTTATTTGCTTCCACTTCTTTTTTGCCGTCTTTGCTAATAAACGACTTTAAATATTTAAAACTTTTCACCTTCTCTAAATCCTGCTTGCTCAATTTTATATAAATTTCTTCTCTTCGTATCACCGTTATCTTGGATTTTTGAGAACCGATTTCCATACCTTTTTGCTATAGATCTCTATACTTAGATATTTGAAATTTATCACCTGTTTTCACCTGTTCTATGATATTCCCGTTAATTTCCAACTTGGAACTTAACGGCTCTTCACTGATCGTCTTACATTTTGTTTTCTCTATAGATATTAATATATTGTATTGTTGGCAAGTTTGATTGAAGATATGCAGCATTCTTTGCAGGTTGTCTTCATCTTCAGCAGTGATTAAAACCTCATCAGCGTAGCGGAGGATATTTATCTTATTATTCCCCATTTCATGACCGTTAGCTGTTTTTAACGTTTCATGTCGATTATGACATTGAAGAGCATTGGACTTAGAGAGTCACCTTGTCTTACCCCTGTTGTTATCGGGATTGATTTTGTTGAGTTATAATTTACTTTGATTTTTGTAAAGTTTTTAATGTTTATGTTTTCCATCAATTTCGAAATACTTCATGGTGTTTCTTTTTCATCTAGTATATCTAAAGCACCTCTATAATACGAACATGCTTGTCAACCATATTGAATCACATCACAAAAGCGGCAAATTCAAAAAAATAGTTACTTTTCAGAAAATGAAAATCCGTTAATGTCTATACGTTTAATAGGCTGAACAACCGATCATGCTCGAAGATTTTGAAATCTGAAAAACAGAAAAGACCGTAAATAGTTCATTTAAAAATGAATCAATGTTTTAGGCTTACCTTATATCCAAAAAAAGTATTCCTTAGTCTTAAAATAGACTGATTTTTTAATAAAGAATATGAGAGGTAAAGCATAAAAGGCAAAAAAAAAGTTGGCAACTCAAACACAAGGTTAGAAGCTAGAACAGCGAGCAGAGATAATATAACCCACAACGAGTGAACTTTTTGACGTTGTAGGGTTATGTTTTAGTTGCATCATGGCCATCAACATGTAAACGCGAAAGTACTGTGATTCAAGGTTTTATGCAACTTGTGCGCATACGTCTGCTTGTATTATAAAGAGCTCAAATTACTGTTGTAGAACCGCTGATAACATTCGCACGCGAAATCAAGTGCGCATGCGCAAAAGTCCGACGTAAAAGGTTGCTAATTGCCATTGCCATAGCCATATTAGTTATTATTTTGTGATAGCGATACTCCATTGTCCATTAGACAATCAACATCAACTGTGGTTTTGTGATTTTACTTTTCACCATTACTTGTTACGGTCCTGGTTTTAATGTTGATATTAGGCATTTGTGAAACTTAAACCGTGATATATTTACCATTTGACAACCATTGGCGAGTTTGTTAACGCAAAAATTCATCTTTACAGGCGCTGTGTATGGTATGTATCACAATATAGTGTGGCTGCCGGCATATACAAACTAGGGAACCGCCAGTAATATTGTAATAAATCCTGATAAACTTAATGTTTCATTTAAATAATCTGTTTTGCGCAGCCATCCAGTGATGCTTTGTCATCGGTCTCTCTGTGCGCATAAAATGCATTCATTTAAATCGTTCTAGTCAAGTTGTTTATCGACATATTTAATTTTTGACTATAAATATAATAATTCGTGGTTCGTTTTCGCTTACAATTTAATTTTAATTTGCGTAAAACTTCTTTATGTTGCGAATGCTGCGAGACACTGTATAACAGTACAGTATCGTAAACGTCTAATAATATTTCAGTAAATAAATGACCGGCAAGCATGTAATATGAATATTCTTTTCTTTCAGAATCTTGACAAAACTTCAAGTGTAGCATCTGATGGAATACGAACAAGATGTCTTTATTGATTCTGTAGATTAAGTCACAGGCCTCAGGTATAAATTTAAACAATTGTCACTTGAACATGGGTAACAATCGTTATTAGTCAGAAAACACTTCACTTACTCAAAAATATCAGAAATGTGCAGTTTTTCTGATGTTGCTTATAAACCAGTTAATTGTAATTCTTAAAATAACTGATTGATTGCCTACAATCTTTGATAGTTAATTTACCTTTTCTACTGTTGGGTAAATTATTGCTGAATTTGATTAATTACTGATTCGATACTACACATACTTTGTTTGGGAAATGTTTTTCCTCGAACCTAAATAAACTTGCATCTCATGGTAATATACTCTTTGCATGTGTATAATAATTGCATCTTATGGTATAGTCAGAAGTAATACTATAAGTACTTCGATATTATCGGGTTATATGTCGATAACTTGTTGCACAATAATAAAAGAGTGTCAGTTTGACAGGTTAAATAGTCCGGCCGCGTCAGCGGGAGGTTTATTCTGTAAAAATCGACATGATTTGTTATTGTGCAGGAAGTTTGAGACGTATAACCTGTTCGAAGTACGCATTGTATTCGATTTGATTATTTTTTGAGTAAATTTTATTATTAGGAACAAATAAATCTTTTATTGGCAGCTCGATTTGTTTGTATTAATCTAGCTGAAAGTCATCTCCATGAAAACAACATCAAGTTGACAAAAGTTATGTATTGCGTTGCCTAGTGTAGTTACTATAGTATAATCGATTTTGTATAATCGAAATTATACAAGATAACTAAATCCAGCCTCCTGATTGGTTGAAATCCCTATGAAAAAAATAATCATATTTATATCCATTCGGAGTCACGTGATAATCTAGTGACTTTACTTATGTTGATTATTAAAAATGCAATTTTAAGGTAATAAATGACATTTTGTTTTGTAGGTTATCATGGCATCTGCGACTTTCTAAATCATGTTAAAGAAAACGTAAATGTAATAAAGATACGTCGGCTGCTACTGTTGAAACACAACACACAATGATTATTATAATAAATGATCTTGGTTTGGTTAATGAATATGAACACACACTTTAATTAAACGGATTTATTATCCCTTCTTAAACTTGCTTCGTACATTGAAAAGGTCATTATTATCTGTCAAAAAACACCTGCTTAGTAACTAACTTTTCGCAGCAACTCGACTAGCTTTAAAGTTAACTTATTACTAATAATTATAATTTAACAACTACATTAAACGCCTGCTGAGTATAGCAAATTGTTAGTCAATTTGCCAATTTCTGTTCATGGATACTCTGTTATAGAACCTATTGCTTGATTTTTGCCATTTGAAGCCTATTTCCTTGCACCATCTATTTAGGGAAGTAACTGAATATGAAAATTTGAAAAATCTCTAGATTTTTCAACCCAGCGTTTCTTTAGACTTTCCATGGTTACAAATTATTTAGCTACATACTTTTTTACCTATATAGTGTCCCTGATGGAGTTCTTGGCTGCTTCGTCAACCTCCGTTTTTTTATTCTTCACTTTCTGGCTCAAAATTTCGGTAAATTTTAAAGATATTTAACCCGGGATCAGTCGCGCTCTTTTTTTAAAGTTATTGGTCGCGTGTTAGATTTTATCTAACATTTGAAATTTGTTGGAGGACACAACATTTGTGGTTATTAAACTTTAATTTTAGCAACTTTTGTGTAAAATAAGGTTTATTTAAAGATACATAAGTGCGAACATAAATATAAACTTATAAATTTAAGTAGTGTGTATTCAATTTTGAGTCACGTAAACAGTCGCGCCGTTAGATTTTTTCTAATAATCCTCCAATTTTTAGTCACGTAAACAGTCGCGCCGTTAGATTTTTTCTAACAATCCGAGTAACGTTATCGGTCGCGTGTTAGAAATCAACTAACAAATGGCCGCTACAAGTTGGTCAGTTATCCTCTCTACGTATTTTGTCGCCTACGCATGTATGAACCCCACCCGGAAGCACTTACAAAGTCAGAGGTGTACCAGAAAGATATTTCAGAAATTATAAGTAAATAAGTAAAAATGTTAGATTTTTTCTAACAACGCGACCGATCCCGGGTTAAAGCAAGAGAAGCACGACGAACAACGTGTTCAAAGTACCTGGTACTCCATATGCCTAGACCTTGTCCATTACAAACAAACAAACTTACACGAAACGTATAATCTGACAGATTAGTAACGTCAAATTTTAGAATCCATATATATAATAGACTTGTCTGTCTGGGACGCTGTTTCAGCAGCCAAACCGTAAGAGATAGAGAAAAAAGTTATTAAAGTTATATGTTTGGAATGGTCATGTCAGGTCAGGAACCGAATTTCAGTTTCTAACACTAATTATTATCTTAATTATCCTAATCCTAACTTTTTAGGTTAGATTCTAGGCAAATTTTATCAAGGCGAATGCGACTGGTAGTTTGCTACCAACAATGACATATACGTACGTGTGGTGAATACGCGTTCTATTTGCAAAACGGTCTTTTTTGTTTTATTAAATGAGACATTTGTCTCACTGGACTGCTAGTTAATTTTATTAATCGAGATGCCGTTTTTCGAATTTCTTCCATTTCATCTATTTTACTAAAGATGAAAAATTACAGACAAGTCACCTGACACAGAATGGGTATAATTTTGACTGTAATGTATTCTTTGCATGTGTATAATAATTGAAAGTTATATAAAGCCGTATAATATTTATCTTGCGTTATGAAAGTTAGGTTTCTACAAAATATATACTTAAGTAAAATTTGATTTACTTATGTAATAACACTTGCTCTGAATAAGTTACTGCAAAACACCTAAAATTACCAAGCAATTTTAATAAGTTTTAAATGTGTTATTTTTTATTATTCTTTTGAAGGTGTACCATCATTGCCATAATACTGTAGTATGGATTTATAAAAATGTTAT
This sequence comes from Agriotes lineatus, assembly GCA_940337035.1. Classification (NCBI taxonomy): domain Eukaryota; kingdom Metazoa; phylum Arthropoda; class Insecta; order Coleoptera; family Elateridae; genus Agriotes; species Agriotes lineatus. Next base: position 96,967 of record CALNHX010002652.1, read on the forward strand.
GCATGCTTGTTTACATTTTTTTTAACTCGTGTAACATTTAATTGTTATTATGCAATATACTGTTATTGATATTGCGTGGTAAGTGATGTATTCAATTTCTACTTATTATAATACTCATTCCATGTACAATATTAACTTCATTCAACTTTCCTCAAATCTTAAGGGCACATAGTATACTCTCACAAAATTTATAACAATCTTGGTTCCAATACAAATAGAATTAAATAACAGTACAGGGTGTCTGTAAAAAGGAGGTCAATCTGTTAACCACATATTCCTTGAGCAAAAATAATATGACTTTTGTAATGTCATTTTTCATTTTAGATCTGCACGTGCGATGTACAGGGCGTCAAAGTTTGAAATTTAAAACTGAGTATTTTTAATAAGTTAATTATTTAATAAGCTATCAATTTCAAATTTGGTACAGAGCTTCAACATAAATAGTCACATCTTTTGAGCAAAGCAAAACGAAAACAACTATCAAATAATCAAAATATGGGGGGTGCAGTACCCACTGACCTCCCCTGTTTTTTAGTACCTACGCCAGTGACTTCCAAGCTACCTTTTTTGAGATGATTATGCATTTTGGATTATTTTTTGCCTCTTATCAAATTTTGATAAAATCGTTCGTTTTAGAGAGAACCTGAAAAGTACTGGTCCTTGATACGCGGCTTATGGTAATCCCATAATTTTCTAATACTAGAATAAAACATTAAGTACAATTTTGCAATAGGTATAACAATACCAAAAACAAAGGACTAGCCAAAAATAACCTAAGGTCATTGACGCACAGATAAAAATTAGTACTAAACCATTAATACAGGGTTATTCACGTAAGATGACGAGCCTGACCAGGTAAAAATGCAACCCAAAATACGATCTATAAAGCTAACTGGATCCCTATTGCATTAGCACCTCGAATTTAACATAGACTGTTTACATGTCATTGGTGGCACTATAAGTCTATGTCAAATTCGAGGTTATCAGGTTAGGTTTTGCTTCAGTCTGTCAAAACCGACGCAAAATCTAACCTGCTAACCTCGAATTTGACATAAACTTACAGTGCCATTAATGACATAAACAGTCTATGTCAAATTCGAGGTGCTAATGCAATAGGGATCCAGTTAGCTTTATAAATCGTATTTTGGGTTGTATTTTTACCTGGTCAGGCTCGTCATCTTACGTGAATAACGCTGTATGAAAGAATTTTATTCGCAACAATATATGTAATAAGATCATTACTGACTTTTAAAAAGTTGGAAAATGAGCTATTCCCAACTTGTAACTTTCCAACCGGTCGGAAAAGTGATTGCCGTCGCAGCGGTTGGAAATGAATCCATTCCCAACCGCTGTGTAGGTAGGCACACTGGGAATCTCGTTCATCCATTCATGCGCGATCCATTCCCGACCGCTGTGTAGGTAGGGACACTGGGAATCTCGTTGATCCATTCATGCGCGTCACAACCTGTCGTATCATAACATAATAATTTTTCCAATTATTGTTTAGAATAAAGTGGTTGCGAATAAAATAGTATACATACCACGGTGAAAAGTTTCATTCCTGTCTCGAGATAAAGTTTACCTCGACGCTACGCGTCTCGGTTAACTACTTAATCTCTCGACAGGAATGAAACACTTTCCACCTCGGTATGTAAAATACTGCTCCTGCCCTACTAAGAACTTAACAAGTACAAATTTTCTTCACATAACAGTAAACAACATGATATGACCTATTTTTTTAATACACATGCGAGCTCTCTTTATTAACGAAAATCTTAGGTTTTGAAAAATATTTGGCTTCAACCTGAACTCCTCCAGCTTGAAGGATTCTTTCTCTTAAATGATTCTCGCTTAAAATCGGAACCTAATACACAAAATCTTTCATACATCCCCAGATTGAATAGTCCACAGGAGTAATGTCTGGTGAACGGGATGGCCATTTGACAGGAGCATCTTGACCCTGACCAATTCAGCGATTAGGAAAGATTTGATGTAAATAGTACCTAACATTTCTAGCAAAATGCGGAGGAGCACCCACCGTCTAGTTGAAACCACATATTTTGTCTTACCTGTAGAGGCAAATCATCAAGTAAATCGCGTGTTTTGAGGAAATGCCAAAAATGACTGACCAGTAGCATTTCCTAATAGAATTACAGGACCCAAAAGAACATTATCTACAACACCTGCCCACATTGACTTTAAAATTCGCTTGATGATGCGTCTGTACTATGGCTTTAGGATTTTCTTCGGTCCATATGAGTGTGTTGTGCATATTTGTTATTCCGTTGCTCTTAAATGTAGCTTCATCAGTAAACAAAATGTATCTGATGAAATGTACTTCTCGGTTATTCATTTCACATAACCATCTACAAAATAAAAGTCTTGCTTCGAAGTCTTGAGGCATAAGAGCCTGCACCTGTTGAATATGGAACGGGTAGAGCTGCTGATTTCGTAGAATACGGTGTACCGCCGTTTTCTCTATGTTTTCAACCTGCCTAGCCAAAACCCTGGTACTAATGGTCGGTGTCTCCTCGACAATCCTTAAAACTTCCTCCTCCTGTTCAGGTTGAATTACATGAGGTCGGCCGCAGTTACCTCATCGTTCTTCACTAAAACTTCCACTTTGTCTTAGACGGTTAACCAAATTGGAAAAATATCTCCTTTTGCGATGAACTCATTCAGAAATTTTTCTGCATAGCGCCTAGCGGCTAAACTAGCGTTGGAGTTACATTTTCCTATTCGAGAAATTGATATAAATTTGTAGTCCGTAGGAAAAACGGGCATCTTGCTAGTACAATATTGATTATTCTAACAGTTGGTAAACTAAATTGTCTTCAACACAATCATCTTCTTCAGATGATAGATTAGAACCTGATTCACCGCTGTCGTCTATTGTAATAATTATTTCTTCTATCATGCATAATTTCTGAATTTATTCTCTGCTAAAGTTTTGACGTCGTCTAATTTGAATGTTGTGTTATTTGCAGCAACATAGTTCTTTACTGACACCCACATTTTCCCAATCGGGATTAGTTCTGGATGGTAAGAGGGAAATCCAAGGACTACGTGTGACCATGTTCGGCTAATAATTTCTCAATCTATAACCTTTGTGTAGGCTTATGTAATTTTCTTTTACCATATAATGGTTTTTGTTTCATTAAACTTAATATAAATGTTTCTTACTAATAACCACTTTTGCATTTCTGCTTTTTCCAAACGAATGTTGGATTCGGCTCAGTACAGAAATTGTGATACGATGCATTATTGATGACCAAAACGGATCTTTTTCAAGATTCGGCAATAATTTTTCTTTCAGCCACTTGACACAATTTTGATGGGTCATTTCATCGTGGTCCTAATTTAAACATCAATACAAAATTTGGTACGAAACCCTTTTTACCTCTGACATGAAGAATAATCGATCATCGCCTTTACCGACAGGGGATTTTAAACAGCTGTTGGTGCCATCATCTCAACATTTAGAACAGTATGGGAGCTATGCAAGTACGTTTCATCAGTGTAAACAATATTTCGGCATTCGGTTTTATATTTTCTTAATTTTGTTTTGCTGGAATTTCTCTCTTCTCTATTAGAACTTCCTATTGTCCTGACCTTTACTCTATTGAAAACCCATTCTATGTACTAATCGCTTCAAGGAATGTAACTTGTCAGTGAAATTAACACCCTCCTTCTTTATTTTGTACTGCTTCGAACACAGCTTTCCCTGTAGGTCTCTTTTTATGGATTGACGCAAAGTTATTTATTTATTTATTTATTAACCAAGATTCAAACAGGTCGAAGACCTTTTTACATGAATCGCTTAATATTAAATATATTTTATGTTTTAATGCAGTTAGAGCACAAAAAACTAACTATTAAATAGTAACATGCATTAATTATTTAATATGCACATCATACAGATTATTGTAGAATTTTGTAGAGGACTCTGGTTCAATTATGGTTTGACATAGTAGTAGTAACATTTTATTGATTACAAGCATAATTAGAAGCTGTAATAGGTTGTGACTAGTTTTAAGAAATCTTTGTATTTCATTGTTAAGTCAATGTCGTTTAACAAGCATATTTCATTTAGAAGTCGAAACATCACTAAAATTGGAATTCTAAACGTAAATTCAACAGTTGGAACGTGAAACATGGCCATGGCTCTGGTATTTTTTGGTGGTAGGCGTATTTTAAACAATGATAATAAATAACTATCGCAAAGTAAATTATTCCAAATTTTAAAACCAAACTGTAAAAGCGAGATGTTTCTACGGATACTGAGGCTCTGAATTTCAAACTGTTGGCGCAGATTTGTTGATCTAATAAAATGATAATCTGGATATCTTTGATATTTTTTGTAATAAAGGTATCTAAGGAATTTATTTTGTATTTTTTCAATTTTTTTAATTTCTCCTATATTATTAGGATACCAGATAGTTGATGCGTACTCCAGTTTTGGTCTTACTAGTGTATAATATAGTATTTTGACAGCTTTTATATTCCTAAATTCATGTGATTGCCTTAATATAAATCCCAAATTTCGATATGAGTCGGAAATGATGCATTGCACATGTTTTTTGAAACTCAAAGAGTCATCATACTTTACACCAAGATCCTTAATATAGCTGGTTCGCTGTAGTACATTATCAGCAATTTTATAATCGAATAATATTGGAGTTTTATTGCGAGCAAATCGACAACACTTGACATTTATTTACATTAAGTGGGAGTTTATTTTTGACACTCCAGTCATACAAGTTATTTATGTCTTTTTGTAAGTTTAAACAATCTTGAAGTGAGTTAATTTTTTGAAACATTTTTTGGTCATCTGCAAATAAGATAGATTTAGTGGTACTTAATACATCGGGTAGGTCATTAATAAATATTAAAAATAACAAAGGCCCTAAGTTGGAACCTTGTGGGACTCCAGAATTTGCTGTAAACTTTCCCGATGTATTTCCATTGAATTTAACTGTAAATCTGCGGAAGCTTAAGTACGACGCAAAGAATCTTAGCATATTATGAGACAGCCCACATCCGTTCAACTTATTCAACAGTATTTCGTGATTTACTTTATCGAAAGCTTTTTTGAAATCGGTGTAAATTGTATCTACTTGTTCTTTTTTCTCTAGTGCTTCATAAATTTGATTAGTAAATACGGATAAATTGGTTGCTGTTGATTTTTGGGGGACAAAACCATGTTGAGCATCTGATATTACCGGCTTTACGTGATTAAATAGTTTATTATAAATAATTTGCTCGAACACTTTAGCAGGAGATGATATCAGAGAAATCGGCCGATAGTTACTAACATCCGTTCTGCTACCACTTTTATGCAATGGTATAACTATTGACTCCTTCCATACATCAGGAAATGTTGCAGAGTTCACCGCTAGATTATAAATGTGTAGCAATGGTAACTCAAGCCATTGTGCACATCCCTTTAAAACATAAGGGGGAACAAAATCGGAACCAGCCGATTTCTTCGGTCTCAACCTCCTGATTGCCATTTTGAAGTCATCGCTAGTGATGCTTTGAATATGAAATATATCTAAAGTACCATCCGCATTTAAAAATTTGGTGTCATAATTATATGAATCTGTTTCATAGACGGATTGGAAAAAACGACCGAATGCGTTTGCTGCCTCATTGTTTTGTACAACAGTACCGTTTGCCTCAAATTGTGTGGTATGATTGCCACTGGCCTTGCGCTTATGTTGAACGTAAGTCCAAAAAGTATTAATATTCTGAGTAACAGCATCTTCAGTTGATTTGATATAATTTTTATATTCCGTACTGATCAGTGATTTCAATCTCCTTCTAATGCCTTTATATGCCACATAGTGGTGTTCAGATAGATTTTTAATTTTGTTGTAATAGTTTTTATGTTTTTGAAGCTCTATGATTTCTTTATTAAACCATGGGGGAAACCGAGGTTTTCTGTTAGTAAACCTTTCATCTGTGAATTTAGGGACATTTACATTAAATATATCATATACTATTTTATAAAATATTTCAATAGCTTTGTCAACATTATTATTTTCTAAGACAGATTGCCAATTTGCATCTCTAAATGCTACGCTTAAATTAAAAAAATTACACTTTTGAAAATTATATATTTGTGAGTTTTTAATCACTTTTTCCTTATTAACAGATATAGATTTAAATTCTAATGTAAATGCGGGATGATGCAAGTCTAGTTTAAGTAAAGGGTGTTCTTCTTTGTTTACTAACCAGTTAATTTTAGAATATTCTGAAGTAATGGCTAAATCTAATGTCTTGTTATTTATATTTTTGATGTTGTTTATTAGTTTGAGTCCATGTGAGCTCAGAAACAGAAATAATTCTCTGTGCCTTGAGTCAAATAGAGTTAAATCAGAATCCGGACCACATATGTGTTGCAGATTGAAATCACCAAGAATACAGATATTATTTTTATTGTTTACTAAAGCGTGCTGTTCAATAAAAGCAAAAAATTGGGAGTACTGATCAACAGTTGAATTTGGTGGTATGTATACGTTTACTATTGTTAATACTTTTTCATTTAATTTTACTTTTACACATAGAGCTTCATATCCTACACCTCCACCTAATACACAGCTTAAAATTTTATATTTTTTTCTTACCGCAACTAAGACTCCACCCCCTCTACTTTTTTTGGTTAATTCTGTATTTCGATCGCATCTCAATACACTATAAACAGAATTATCCAAAATTTCACCATCCAAAATTCCAGTGTTCAGCCATGTTTCCGTCAGACATATTATGTCATAATCAAAGGTCCATGAAGTTTTGTACAATTCAGAAAGTTTGCTCCGGAGTCCTCTACAATTCTGATAATACATGCATACCATTAATCAGTATAACACTTTGGAAACCTAAAAAGAAAGATAATTTTTATATATGGAAAAGAATAGAAAAGTGAAAAAAAAACACAAGAATACAATACAGTTTCGCAGTTCGCCTATCCGCATTTATAGTCGCAGTTACAATCCACATTATTTTACTAAATCAAACCAATTGTATAAATATTTTGTAACAAATTTAAACATTTTTTGCTTATATAAATATAAATAAAAATAATTAAATAGCCCCACACTATAATGCAATAACTTAAATTACCAGTTTTATACCGAACAGACATAAACATAAAAATACTGGCTACTAAAATTAAATCGTATTTATTTAACCTGCATTTTAGGTAAGTGAACCAGTTATCGGGTTTAGGCAAGCTCTTCTAGGTCTACCGATGATTTTAGTGCGTGTTTTTTGCCGTCCTTGTTTATGTAGATAACACCGTCTCTTGTCCATACGTTGCGGTGTCCATATCTGGCTATTGCATCCCTCCATACCGATAACCTCACTTTGGTTAGGTCCTCTTTGATATAAATGTTCGTTCCCCTTAACAGCTTGCGCTTTGTTATAATTTTCTGCCTTATTCGGTAGCTCGATAACTTAATTATTATAGGCCGATGTTTTCCATTGTTAAGCTGTTTTCCTATTCTATGTGATCTTTCAATTGAGCTTATATCTACACCAATTTTTAAATTGCCGTTAAGTAAATTTAACACAACATTATCTGTTTTCTCGTCTTTATGCTCCGGAACTCCAAAGATTCTTAGGCAATTGCGTCTCGAGTTATAGATCACGCTTCGGATTACTTCTTCTTCATATAGATCGACAGATGACTTGGGGCTAGGTTTAGTAATTGGTTTTCTTGGAGTAGTAAATTTTTGTCCACCATTTGGTTCGGCTTCTTTAAAAATTCACTTGACTGTATTTAGGCCAATACCGACTGCTTTAGCCACACATTCTTCCAAACGACTGAAAGAAATTGCAGGATTCTTTCTTCATAAATTTGTAGTCGCTATTGTTTCACGTCCTTGACTACAAATTAGTTTCTTAGGGTTACCCATAATGAAGGCAGCTCTATAAATAATTAAAATTTCCGTAAGAAATTACTTTACAAGTCAATATTTTATATTTACATGTAACTGCGAAAACAGCAATCGAAATGCACAAATCAGTCCTTGAATATGATTGATTTTTAAACTGCAGGCAGGAACTCCAAAGAACTGTTTTTAGAATGTACTATCGCATCGGGAAACGGGTTTTGGTTTTGACACCACAGCCAATAATGAGATTTAGACAAAGTCAGGCCACAGGCCTAAATATTTTCAAGCTTGCTTTTTAAGTTGGTCGAAATTTATATTTGCATTATAACCTCAAAAAATTATTTGATGACACTTGACACTTGAAATTAGTTCGAACTATAACAACCGCCATCTCTGATCCTTAATAATAATAGTAATCTAGCAAGCTTTGTAATATGTCATTTGGGTTGCCTGCTTAACTCTATTTGTTCGGTGCGCCAAGTATAGTGCTTCTAGATTTTTCAAAAGCTTTTGACTGAATTACAAAGTGGACAAAAAAAATCGTCTCAAAGGGTAGCACCGATGTAAATGAACCAAACATTAAATGTCGATTCATGTTCAGGGTGGAGGTTATAGTGGACTGTAATATTTTAATTTGGACAATTGCAGGATACTTCTTAGGGATGCAGGAATTAAAAAGGGTTGCAAACCAATGGTCTCGTGCAGTCTCACACGAGATGATTTAATAGACTTAATTTCCGTTGGAGCAGAGGTTCGGTGAATACAGACAGATGTTAAAACTGTATTGTTTATTGACTAGAAAAGTTCCTATTTATATACATAATACTATGACGTAAATTACAAGGTTCAGATTATTTGCCCCAGTTCAGCTTGCCTATACACTTGCGTTTTTAATTTCATAACAAACAGATAGCAAGTTTGCATAATTGCAGTTTGTTCACCGGGTCATTCGACCAATGCTGACAAGAACTGCTGACAGTTTTATTGCACATTTCCGCATGTAACAGCCAACTTACGAAATGTATGCATTTTTTATTTTAAAAGTTAAAATTACGTTTTGGTTCCTAAACATTTCATTTATTACAAAAATAAAGGTTCTATTTATACAAACATAATTGCTTAGTTACTATGATTTCAAAGTGCAACGTATATTTACAGTGACGATATAACATTTCATAATATGTGTCAACATTAAGCGAGTTTATTTCCGCTATATTTGCAAGTGTGTTACACTGGACTCTGATTAGTAGGTTGTGCATTAACGCAATATGCTTACTTGCAGTTGCGGCATTTAAACTTGGTGTTTATGAACTGGATTTCGTAAATTTTGGAACTAAAATTTAGTCTGTTCAATTCGAGATTAAACATCGATATCATTTAAACTAAAAATAATATTCGAATTGAATGATTCGAGATCATGGTTGAAATGTTCCAAACTAAAATATTTAAAGTCGCTTTACATACGAGTATGTGTAATGTACTAATTTTACAAAAAACTAGATGGTAATCAGCTACATCTTGCAATGCTTTTATGTCAGACTCTATAATGAATTCTATATTAGAGACAAGTATGAGGTCTATTAAAGTTTGTGCTCGAAGGTGTCACGGACGTGATACTATTTATTATTTGTTCAAAGCCGAAAGTCTCAAAATAGTTTAAAAAATATTTAATTGTTGAAATTACAATTAGTATTACAGCTGTTAGTGCAGTTTATGTATTTGCAAGGTAGATGAGCAATCACAGGTATTATATGCTTACCTTGAAAGGTTAACATACAGACCAGAGGATTTCTCCCAACCTTACGAACATATAAAACAAATAAAAAAAATAAAAATAAAAGAAATGTCCTTAAATAATTTTTAAATTTTCGTAAATAATATATATCAATTTTCATTTTACTACTACGTTTTCAGTTTCACTTAAAATTAATATTTTCTAAACTTGTCAAATTACTTTTAAACATATTGCAATTTCATTTGAAACTAATTTATTACAATTAATTTAAAACGACTTATATTAACTATTATAAAAAAATAAAAATAAAAACTTGATTTCACGAATAATTAATTTTGTTCCCATTTTCAACCACAGGGTGGCACTACTGCACCTATGGCTTCAAGGTCAATGACAAGCAAATTTTAATGTATGCTCCCACATGTAATTCCCTTTGAATTACTGTTAAAAACCCGTAAGTAACATAATATTTAATAGCACAACAGATTCTAATTAACTGTTTTACAGCTTAATGATGTTTAATCGAAATACGAAGTTCCTAAACCAACAATAAAATAAAACATAACCTAACTTATCAGGAATTTCAAGATAAATTAATTACCAAAAATCCTTTCACCAATACTCTTACATCGTTAACAAAAGGGAAAACCAAAAATTAACAGTATATTTAGTGAACTGTTTAATAGCATCTCATCATTTGCTCCAATTATAAAAGTGAAAAATTAACCAGTTGGTGCTTTCGAGGTCATTGGCTGCATACATCATAAATCGTACCCATGGGCCTTTTAATACCAAAATAGCATTACTGCTGCTGGTACAGTACAACATATACACATAATTAAAACACTTCATGTCTAATTTTTTTTTTCCAGATTCTCTAAAATAACCCAAACTAACCTGAGAATTGTTTGCTGTTTATTAATAATCAAAAAATTTCGTTTAACTGATGCCTGTACTCCTATTTAGTTTACCGTACAATAACATATTACCACAAGTATATTGCCGACAAAAGGTCAAAGAAGTGCAATTACTTAGTAATTAATTTCCAATTCCAACCGAAACTAATTCTCAAAATAGAATTACTCAAGCACAAGATTTCAATGTTAAGGTTAATACCATTGTAAGTAAAGATACTGTTAATTTTACTAAAGCATAAATTAAATAAATTCATTTTACAGGAATAATTGATAACATATAGTACAAAAAAATATATATTTATGACCATGGTACTACTATTCCTTTTACTAACCATCAAAAATATTCAAAACTTTATACACCACAATTTTTAAAATAAAATTAAAAAAAAAAAAAAGGAAAACAAAAGGAATTTTCCATTGTAAGTAGGAATGCTGATAATTCTACTATTGCATAAATTAAATAAATTGTTTTACAGGAATATTTGATAATGTGTTTGCAAGAGAATATATGTCTAGGTTACGACCAATCTTTTTACAAACCTTCAAATTGAGTTTTAAGAAGATTAATAACAGGTAAATCAGAAAATCAGAGGAAATGTATCCTTTCACTTATCTAATAACTAATGCTGTATTTTAATTGTTCTTTTCTTTTCTCAGAATGTAATTATTCGTCTGAAGAAGCTAACCATTAGTTTAGCGAAACGTTACGTGTTTTTAACATATTTTTATTAATAAAATTTTTAATGTGTCTCGACAAAAATGTGTTTAAGTTCACATTGTTAAAAAAAAATAATATCAATCTAGCTGATATCTTCTCTATGTTCGTAAGGTTGGGAGAAATCCTCTGGTCTGTATGTTAACCTTTCAAGGTAAGCATATAATACCTGTGATTGCTCATCTACCTTGCAAATACATAAAAATATTTAATTGTGGTTTGGTTAGATGTGCGTAGAATGACATCAAAGTCGCCAGTGCATATCACGTCGTCACAAATCGATATCACATAAGCCAAGGAACCCTCAAATTCATTTAAAAAATCCCTTATATTCACCCACTCAGGCCTGTATGCTACTCCAACAGTGATTTTTTTCTTATCTGATTTAATTTAGATCTATAAGTATTCAAAACTTTCTAGGCCCATATATTTCTAAAACAGCCTCAGGTAAAGCCTGTTACTCGAAATTTTCGAAATATTGATAAAATAGTCCTAGGCGGGTTTCATGAAGATTTAGAATCATTATCTCTGCATCTAATTTATGAAATTAATGACATCGATGAGAAATTGCTGTTTTTTTAATGAAAAAATGTTGCAACTGTTTGACAAACATGTTCCCTTGGTCAGATGCAGCTTTCGAAAGCCGTATGCCCCCTGGTTGACAGATAATTTGAAATATCTCATGTCTTTAAGGAATAAAGCAAAAGCTAAATATAGACAGACGAGACTGCCTCAGCACTGGGAATATTATAAATGTTTGAGAAACTTAACCACACGCACTATAAACAATGAAAAAAAGGCTAATTTTAATTTTATATCAAACAAAAGATTAAAAATGCTTTAGGAATAGTTGCAAGAGAACAAATTTCTATACCAGACCATCTATCTAATCCTGATATTCTAAGTGATTATTTTGCAAATAGTATTCCTAAGTTTGACACGACTTTAACTCAAAATCGACAAATTGATATTTTAAAAATGTATGACAGCAATGAAAATCACCATTTAAATTTTAATTTTACGCTTATTGATTACCCCACCTTGATCAAAATCATTAACTCACTTAAATCTAATGCTACTGGTAGTGGTAATATCAATATTACTATGATCAAGTTATGTAGTCCTACAGTTCTGCCATACATTTTATTATTATACCAACTGGTCTGATAAGAGTTTTATATATTTGTAGTTTGGCATTGCTTCTTAAGTATTTGGTAGTCTTCACTTCTACTATAATTTTTGTTATATATTGTTGTGCCAAAATATTTAATTTTCTGTACTGCTTCAAAACTATAATCTTTTATTTTCAGAGCTTGTACCTCGGTGTCATTACTATACTTGAAATATTTAGTTTTTTCCTCACTAATTTTTAGACCCACGTTTTTTGTTTCTTCTTCTAATCGCTTGAAAGATTCCATTATTCCATCTTTTGTTCTGCTTATGATTGTCATGTCATCAGCGTAAGCAATGATCTGTAAATTTTTTACGTTTATCGTTCTTTCTACTTCTGATTTTCTAATTGCACTTTCCAGAGCTATGTTAAATAACATGGCCGATAACATATCTCCCTGTCGAACTCCTTTTTTACTTTAATTGTATCTGTCACTTGGTTTCCAATTTTTACTACTGCTGTTGTGTCTTTAAGTGTCATCTTCACAAAATTTATTATTTTTTGTGGTATCCCTATGTGTACCAGTTCTGTTATTATATTAGTTCTATTTACCTTATCAAATGCTTGCTTAAAATCTATAAACATGATGTGGAGTGATAGATTAAATTCATTTGCTTTTTCCAGTATTTGCTGCATTATGTGTATAGTGTCTGTAGTTGATCTTCCCTGTCGGAAACCTTGTTGGTAATCTCCAATCATATTTTCTGTGTATTCTTGCAATTTGTTTTTAATTATCTTTGATAGCACTTTGTAGGTTACATTTAATGACATTATTCCTCGATAGTTGGAACATTCTTCTATATCTCCTTTTTTATAAATCATGAAGATTACTTCTTTTCTCCATTCTTCTGGCATTTTTTCCTGTCTCCATATTTAAGGTATTCTGTTATTATGTCATCGCATCCTGGTGTCTTGTTTTTTAAGCTTCTTATTGCTTGTTTTACTTCTTCTAGTCTTGGTTCTTGTATTATCGTTTGATTTGTTATGATGTCTGGTGGAGTGATTGTACTTGTTTGGTTGTCATTGTTAAATAGTTGTTCGTAATAATTTTTCCATATATTTTGAATTTATTTTGCTTCATATCTCGACTTTCCTTGTGCATCTTTGTATCCTCTTATTTTTATTTCAAAGGTTTTCTTTTCTTGTATTATCTTCTGGTAAAAAATTTTCGTGTTTTTGATTCTGTATTCATTTTGGATTTCTTTTCTTTTGTTTACATACGTTTCTTGCTTCCGTGTTTGCTTTTTTATAAAGTTGCTTATTTTCTGCTGTTCTTGATTGCAGCCATTTTATCCATTTTTTGTTTTTTGATTCAGTGACTTCTTTGCATTCTTGATCGTACAATTCTTTGTTCTTATCATACTTTTTATACCCTACACATTCTACTGCGGTTGTTAAGATACTATTTTTTATTTTGCTCCATTGATCTTCGATTTTGTTTGTATCCTCATTGCAAGTTTGGTGCTGTTGAAACTTCTGTGTTATTCCTTCTTCTAATTTCTGTTGCACTTTTAGATCTTTTAATTTTTCTACATTCCATTTTTGCTTCTTTTCGCTTCTTGTTTTTTCCCACTCTATACTTTTCTTTTCTCTAAACGTAGCAATTACTAATATGTGGTCTGTGTGTATATTTGTTCCCCTATAAGACCTAACATCTTGTATGTTTTTAGCCCTATCTTTGTTTATTAAGACGTGATCAATTTGATTGTATGCTGTTTGATTTGGGTGGTTCCATGTTATTTTGTGTCTTTGTGGATGTGGAAATTTTGTACTAATTATAAATACATTTATTGACGCTGCAAAGTTACATATCCTATTTCCATTGTTATTAGTTTCTTTATGTACATTATGCATATTATAAATTCATGTATCTTGGAAAACAAATGTCCACAGTGTTGGAAGCATGCTTTGGTTAAACCATTTCTTAAAAATAAGCAACCAGTTGAAATTAAAGACCTACCCCCTATAAGATTGATGGCCAGTTACTTGAATAATAGATCGCAAACTGTTATACTAGACAGCAGTATCTCTGATTCGATGCAGATATCGCAGGGTGTCCCACAGGGATCTATCTTGGGTCCTCTGTTATATTCATTGTATACCTCAGTTTTTATAAATTGCTTAAAATTTTCTAAAGTTCACGTATATGCTGATGATAATCAGTTATACCTGTCGTTCAGTCCTTCAAACTGGGTAGAAGCTATGGAAAAAATAAATTATGATCTTAATTATATATATGAAGCTTCTGTTCAGCATTCACTTAAAATCAATCCTGACAAATCAGCAGTATTATTGTTTGGTAATAAAAATATATGTAGCAATTTATCTCCTCCATTGAACATTCATATTAACCCTCCAGTACCCGTTCAAAATTCGAAGACATCAGTACCCGCACCGGTCTCGCAGTCCGACACCCTTCTGCTACCTCCATAAAAATAATGAGATATCTTATGGCATTAGTTTCTTGTTCACTAACGTCTTCATAATCAGATATTTCCTGTTCAGTGTCACTGTTCATTTCCCTAGTTTCCAATACGTTATCTTCGTCAGACGATGGCACATCATTATAAAACGCGTTGTCGACATCCTCCTCCACTATTATTTATCTCGCATCGTCTGTTCTAGTCGCGCCTGTTCTTTCTCATAAAATCTGCCATGACTATAATAATGTTTTAGTATAAAAGTGTTACTAAAAATGCAGAAAATATTTCCTTCTCCTCACATTGGTCGTATATCAAAGGTAAAAATAAAAACAACTCGGGTACCCGCTTCGGTCTCTGAAACCGAAATTATAAATAACTTTTAAACCACTGCACGCACGAACTCAAAACTGCATACGGATCTTCAATGGCTATATATAGGAAGGTAGTGAAATGGGCGGTAAACTAACGCCAGCACATTAAGTAATATAATGCATCATGTGTTTGCTCGGTCTCACAGACCGTAAACGGGTACTGAAGGGTTAATAACGTAAGAATTCCAATCATTACCAAAGCTAAGAGTTTGGGTTTATTACTTGATAATACATTTCGCTATTGTGAACAGATTTCCAAATATATTTGTCAAGGTTACTAACATTTAAAACAACTTTATCCTCACCGATCCTACTTGAGCCAACCAATTAAAAAAAGACTTTGCGGGGCCTTTGTTTTGTCGCAGTTTAATTTTTGTTCCGCCATTTACCATGCTGCCATTGATAGTGTAACAACTGAACGTATTCAAAAAATGCAAAACGCTTGTTTAAGACTTATATAGTGTATCAGAAAATATAAGCATATATCTCATAAACTTGCTGATGCTGGTTGGCTGACTATGAAAAACCGTAGATCTTTTTCATCGAATTTTGACAACTAAAACTCCTACCTATTTGTACAATAAAATTACTTTCCGAACTGACGTACATAATATCTCAACAAGATTTAGAGGTCTTATCTCGCCACCTCTCCATTCTTCGGTTCTATATAAGCGATCATTTTCCTTTCAAATATATACTATGTATAACAGACTTTCGAATACGTATAAGAATCTTCACTTAACAAAATTTAGGGCTAAATTGCGTTTGGAATTGTTTCAGAAACAGTGTAATAACTAGATTTTCAACATTGTTGGCGTTTCATATATGCATATTGAGTTCGATAGCGATGCATCACTAAATTGTAAACGTTTGGTGTATATATAGACATCACAGAAATTAGTTTGTAAGTTAGAGTAGGCAGATACTTTTATAAATTTAATTAATAAAATGAGAGTTTAGGTGGTAGATCAGGGAAAAATAGTAATTGCTCATCTGAACCTTGCCCTCTGGTTCTCTCATTTTAATTAGCGATGTCTAGGGTTCTGTACATGATTGTTGTATTTTTTTTCTATTGTTATTTGTTAATTATTGTGAGAGAATAAAGATACTTTATTATTATTATTATTATTATTATGTGTACAAAATTAATACCATTTTGAATATAAAAAGCACTGCCACTTTCCCTCTCTAGTCTTATCTCCGAATCAGTGCATATCTGTTGATAAATGGAATATCATCTATTATATCAGACAACCAAGTCTCCGTAACTGCAATAATATAAGAAGTTTGTAATTACATCATCCCTAAAAATGTCAAAATTAGTCAATAGTGATCTTAGATTAATATGAGCAATTAAAAATGATTCATTTAATTTGAGCATAAAGACAATTACAAGAAGAATAGCGAAAATTCCTAATGTTAAAAATAAATGCTCCATCGCAAATTGTAAATAATCCCAAATTCCTGCATACCTAAGAAAAGTAAGAGTATATTTTATCAGCACAATAATTATAAAATTAGAGATCTGATAAAGAAATTACAAGTTTCACAATATTGCTATTTTTACAAATATTTTGTCGCTACTGATTTCAGTATTTTGACGCACTTTGCTGTCAGGACCTCTTTGATTTTATATGAGTTTCTTTCAACAGTTTTTTATTGCGCAACACAAGATGACGATAGTTGTAAGATATTAATTTAACTATAACAGTTCTATTGATGTCGTTTTGGGCTTTGCCCGCGCAGTGCATCATGTCAATATGGTCAATATTAAGTTTAAGTTTAAAATTCCGGTGGAATATGTACAAAGGTTGCTAATTTAATTAACACAATTTCTACATGTTCGTATGATATAATTGTGTTTATTTTATTTTATAATATTTTATCATCTCTACAGGTAAATACCCTTATTATAGATGGAGATTAGAGATGGTGTGTTTGTATATAGTAAGGACCATATTTTTTTATCTGTAATTAAGCTACCGCAGAATACTGTGGAACAATCATTCACTGCACAGCGACGCCTGTAATTGGCCTAACGGCTGTTGGCTAAGTGCAAAATAAATAAATAAATAAATAAATATCTTGTGAATATAATAAGGCCAACTTTATAATTGGTGGTGTTTATTTACCCCATTCATCTTCAAATTAAAATTTTAGACTGCATTGCAAAGCAGTTGAAATTATTTGTTTATTTTTTTATGATAAAGTTTATCTCTTCGGAGACTATAATTTACCAAATTTGGTCTAATGATGATAATGATCTAGTGGTTAATTGTTCTGTTGGATCCAGAGTCATGGAAGTTACACAACGCGTTGGGTATCTACAGCTATTTCAAGTTAATTGTATTCCAAATAACGGAGAGTGTACCCAGATTTAGTAATTACTCATGATGGAAATTTGAAAATGAATTTGGCTAGCTATTAGGGATCGATTGATACGAGTTTTTTGGCCGATATTGATATAATCGAGGCCGATATATTCCCATTGCTGTCTCCCACTACTTTATGACTACATGCATGTATGTGTGCACCGCTGCTTGCTGGATTCGGGTGGGGTAATCCCCTAAATACGAACTCATGCTTAGGTCTGTTTATGTAGGTGTCTTTTTGTCATTTCGTTTTAATAACTCACTTTAACACAATCATTTTTGTTTTGTTAACAATTTCTGATGATTCAAGACCTTGAAATGGCATTGCCTGTACGAATGTTTTTGCTGATGGATCGAGCTCTGTGGACTAGTGCTTACCGCGTCTGCTAAGCATTCGGGAGGCCGCAGGTTCAATTCCCCTGGCCGTCTGCTCTGATTCAGGTTTCAGGTTTTCCTGAGTCAACAGAGTACCTACTCTGAAGCGAATGCCAGGGCAGTACTTCTCCACCTTTTCTGGCCTCTCTTCCATTCTCCACCCCTCCTTTCTCTCACCCATCCTGAAATTCTCGTTCTTGGCTAAAGAGGGACGCAAGGTCCCTATAGCAACCCGCCCCCAGTTGAGTGAATTGCAATGACCATGAACCTTTACCTTTTTCTTTTTTGCTGAAGCAGTGCATTCCAGAAGCGAGGCGAAGCTGGGAGATATTTTGCTGCATGGTGCAACACACTTGATCGATTGCCTAATATTTTTACATAATAATTTACAAAAATTGAATTTTCAATATTAGGTTAGTTATATTTTATACTCTACATTGTTTGTTTACATTATATTGTTCATTTCTTATAATAAATATTAAATATTGAAAGGAAATTCATTTTTGCCGCTATATCAGCCTGTATGCCGATACCGATTTATTGGTATCGGTCGATCTCTACTAGCTATTTATTAGTACCAAACAATTATCACCACTTAGCTGCGATAGTCATTTATTTTTTATAGATAATGTAAAATGTAGTAGCCTTAAATATCAGGAATTTTACTAAGAATGCAGAGTTTTTCAATTGAATAATTACTTTAATTCGTTTGATTGAAATGTGTGTCTACACTCCAATGTTAGTAAATTCTAGAAAATTATTAATACGGGAATAGCTTTATTTGTGGTTATTTATGGTTTTCACCAAATTTGAGACATTTTTAATTTGCTCGAAAAAGCTCTCTCACAGAAAGATTACGCTGAATAGAAATTACGAAAATTATCTTAAGTTTTCTTATTTTAGGTCAAGATGTAAATTCCTGACCAGTTTGTGTTATGCAAATTACATGAAAAATATTAATGCTAGTTTAAAAATTGATCCTAAATTTTGGAAATGTGTAAATGACAAAAAAGCAAGTAGTGAAGTTCCAGAATATATGTCATACCTTAATAATCACGCTTGTTCCGTCAACGTATGTCAAACCTTTTGCTGTTTAAGTTTATGATGTGACGGCCACCTTACTGAGAACAAATATATATAAATATTTGAACAATAATCTGGTGGTCCAGTTTTTTGTTTGTGTGTGACAGAAGAAAATTTGTCAATTTGGGTGTTGTGTGCACGAATTTGTCACAGGAAGAAAAGAAGTTTTTTGAAGAGCCTAGCTGCCGAGTTGATACCGAAAACACCAGGTAAGGTTGGCTTGTTAACTTAGTAGACAGATTTAGCAAAAGGTCCTTCGAATTTGTATAGTAATTTTGATATTAGATTGATTCATTTTTGGTCCTCGAGCCGGGATAGAACGGTCCGTTGGATTAACAAACTAGTTACAGTTTATTAAGAAAATAACGTTTGCATAGAGTTGTTTTACGGTGTTTTGGTATATTTAAATATTTATTTTGCATTTGGTGATAAAGGTCGTTGCAACCTTATATTACCTGCGTTTGTTATTATTTTTGCCTGCTCATTATTTTTGTGTATTTGTTGCTGCTTTGTATTCTTTGAATTTTATTGAACAGTACAACTTGTACTTTGTGTTGACAAATTTTTGATTAGATACAGCTAGAGTTTAATTGTCTATAATTATGGCTCCAAAGAAGGAAACATTTTTAGCTAGACAAATTGCAATCTCGCAAATTGAGGAAATCTTTGAATTAGCAAGTGAGGCAAGTGTTAACGAGAATTTGCGATTTTAATTTAAAGTAAAATATTGGACTTTAGATACATTATACAAACAGTTTAAAGATTTGCATTTAAAAGTTATTACCCAGACCAATGACTCAGATTTGCTAGCACAAGAGATTATTCGGAAACAAGTTGAAAATCAATATTTTGAATCGTGTGTACATTTTGAATCAATTTTCCCCCCAGTGTTAGGAGCACCTGTGCTTGAAGCAAAGTCAACTGAGTTTGAAAAGTCATGTTTAAATGTTAATCTACCTAAATTAGAACTTAGAAAGTATTCTGGTGATCTGCTCTCTTGGCAATCATTCATAAGTCTCTATGACAGTTTAGTACACAACCAAAGACAGCTTTCGGAAATTGAAAAGTTTCAATATTTATTGCTTTCTCTAGATGGAGAACCTCTTTCTTTAGTGAAGTCTATTCCTTTAACTCCGGAAAACTATCAGTTAGCTTATAAAACAGTCATAGAGAGATATTCAAATAAGCGTATGTTAGCTAGCAGTCACTGGCATATTTTGAAAAATTATCGTCCTTTGACCTCCGAAAACTCGAAAGAATTACGTTGTCTTGTGGATACATTTTCTCAAAATTTAGCCATTTTAGATACTTTGGGTTTTGACATATTAGCTTGGGATTTTATTGTTGTCGATTTGTTAGAAGACAAATTACCTCCTGTAATTCGTAGACGTTTCGAGCTACATGGTGATGCAATGGAAATTCCTACCTATTCACATTTGAAGGATTTCCTATTAAAACAGTGCGTTGCTCTAGAAACTATTGCTACCTCGAAGGTATCAACCAATATTTCATCAGGTTTCAAATCATATCGTGTAGGAGACTCGGTTGGTAAACCTCATTTCCCACAACAATCTAAAGGTTCATACTTTAAACCTAATTCTTTACTTGTACAAACTGCTTCCTCCAGTGGTTCACAAAAGTTAGTTTCGAGATCTCGTGTAGGGTGTAACATTTGTCAGGGAGATAATTTAGTATATCGTTGTTCTCAGTTTATGTCCATGACACCTAGGGATCGTCATGCGGCTGTAAAACGTGCTCGTTTGTGTTTTAATTGTTTGAAAGATTCTCATGGTGTGGCTTCGTGTCCATCTCAAGTTTCTTGCTCTAGTTGTGCGAAAAGGCATCATACGTTGTTACATTTTATCATTAATAGTGGTGATTCTCGAACTGAAACGCAGACTACTTCTTCGAATTCGTCTGATAGTCCTGTGGTACATGTGGGTACTAGTGTGCTACATACTCAGATAGGTAAAACTGTATTATTGTCTACAGTTATTTTGGAAATTTTAGATGTGAATGGTCAACCTCACCGTGTGAGAGGCTTGTGTGATCCTGGTTCAATGGCAAGTTTTATGACCGACAATTGTGCTCGTAGACTTCATTTACCTCGTGTTCGTTCTTCAATTCCTATTGCAGGATTAGGACAGATGTCTACTAGATCTTCTCTAGGTGTATCTCGTTGTTTGATTAGACCTCTTGGCTCTTCGCAACTGCCATTACCTTTGGATGTTATTATTCTTCCTACAATTTGTTCTGATATGCCTTCCGCTACCTTATCTCCTTTAAATATAGTTCATTTGAAACCATTTCAACTGGCAGATCCTACCTGGAACCAACCTGGTGCTGTGGATATTTTGTTGGGTGCAGACATTTATTCTTCAATTGTGCTTCCGGGTATTGAGCAAAATGGTGATAGTTCTCTCATTGGTATTCATACAATTTTTGGGGTAATGTTAGTTGGACCGGCTTCCACTTCAATGTTGCCTCAGCCAGTGCAATCTTTCTTTGCGGCAATTGATACTCCTTGTTCAGATGATACTTTAAAATCATTCTGGAAACTTGAGGAAGTTCCTGAAAAGATTTCTATTTCTCCAGAAGAACACCAGGCGGAAATTCATTTTCAGAAAACTTATTTTAGAACTCCCGAGGGTCGTTTCGGGTTCTCTCTCCCATTCAAATCTGATGAACCTATTTTTCACAAATCTTTAGATATAGCTCAACGCAGGCTTTTTACTCTTGAGCGTAAATTTGATTTTAATCCTGTACTTCGAAAAGAATATGTAGAATTTATGAAAGATTATTTAGATTCCGGTCACATGTCTCTTCTTGATGTACTTCCTAAAGGTTTAAACTCTTATGCTATTCCTCATCATTGTGTGTTCAAAACTGAAAATAATGTTTCGAAGATACGTGTAGTTTTTAACGCTTCGGCCAAAGATGAGAATGGAACTTCGCTCAATGATTCGCTGTTGATAGGCCCTAAGCTTCAAAATGACATTGCTGCCATTCTTCTTAAATTTCGTGTATATTCATTCGTTTTTACGTGTGACGTTCGGCAAATGTATCGCCAGATTTTAATTGCCGAGGATCAAAGGCGTTATCAGTTAATATGTTGGAGATTTTCTCGTACAGAACCTGTGCAAATTTATCAGCTTAACACAGTGACGTATGGGGTTTCTTCGGCTCCATTTCTCGCTATTCGTACCATGTTGCAATTGGCGGACGAAGGACGACAGCTTTTTCCCTTGGCTTTTCAAGCTATTGACAATAATTTGTATGTCGATGATCTTGTTTGTGGTGCTAATTCGATAGAAGATGCGTTTGAACTTCAAAGACAAGTTTTAGGATTATGTAGTTCAGGATATTTTGAATTACGCAAATGGTCAAGCAAGCATTCTTCTCTGTTAGAAACCATCCCTGATGAATATTGTTCGAAACATAGTTTATCTTTTGACCTTGAAAAGGATACTTTTACTAAAGTTCTTGGCCTTCATTGGCAATCCTTGATAGATTCGTTTTCCTTTGTTGTGAAATCTCGTGATGAAATCTCGTGTTCGCGTTCGATTTTATCGGAATTAGCTAGTATTTATGACCCCCTTGGGTTCTTGTGTCCCGTTATATTCTTTGCGAAACGTCTCATACAGATGTTATGGATTTTAGGTGTTGGATGGGATGATGCTCTTCCCCTAGAAATTGTGAACAAGTGGCGGCAATATAAGGATCAATTACCATGTATTGCTTCGGTGCAAATCCCTCGAGCTGTAGTGCCAGATCATAAGTCTGTATTATGTCAGCTTCATTCTTTTTGCGATGCCTCAGAGCAAGGCTACGCCAGTGTAGTGTATCTTCGTTGTGCATACCCAGATGGTAGAGTCATCGTTTCGTTACTTTGTGCCAAATCAAAGGTTGCACCTTTGAAGACTTTGTCGATCCCTCGCCTTGAGTTATGTGCTGCGGTGTTGTTATCTTCTCTTGTAGTATGGGTGAGAAATACGCTTCAACACCTTATTACCATAGATAGTATTTTTGCTTGGTCTGACTCCACAATTGTTTTAAATTGGATTCGATCTTCTCCGCATCGGTGGAAAACCTTTGTGTCAAATAGAGTGAGCCTCATTCAAGAACGGCTTCCACCGGAATGTTGGCATCACATACGTTCGTTTGAGAACCCCGCCGACGCAGCATCTCGGGGTCTCCTCCCAGAAGAATTTATGGCGTTTCCCTCATGGTGGGCGGGACCTGCGTGGCTTCGTTTATCTTCTACTGATTGGCCTCTAGAGGATTCTAATAAAAGAGTAGTATATGAAAATAGTGGATTAGAAGAAAGGAAAATTGTTTTGATAGGTCAAATTGTTTCAAACGCTATTGATTCGTTGTTCACGCGTATTTCATCTCTTCGTAAAATACAGGGTGTTATTGCTTATTGTTTGCGTTTCGTTAGAAATACTAGATGTTCTGACAAAATTTTGGGACCCTTATCTCAAAAGGAACTTCATGAAGCTCTCTTATGTTTGGTAAAAGTAATCCAAGAGCAATTCTTTGCACAAGAAATTTTGGCTCTTCGTCGTGGTAAGAAACTTCCCAAGACATTTATGAAATTAGCCCCCTTTTTAGATGAAAAAGGTACTCTACGTGTTGGAGGTAGACTATCTCAATCAGAATTAGCATTTGAAGCTAAACATCCAGCGTTACTTCCTTCTTCTCATGTTCTCTCAAAACTATTGATTTTACAAATTCATTATCAAAACTTACATTCTGGCGTAAACACCACTCACTATTTGCTACAGCAAAATTTTTGGATTCTTGGTGCCCGTAGCCGTATTCGTAGTTGTTTATCAAAATGCTATCGTTGTTTTAGATTTAGACCTAATAGTTTTGTATACCCTATGGGCGATTTACCTAAATTTCGGGTTTCTCAAGCAAAACCCTTTTCTCATGTTGGTGTGGATTTTGGAGGTCCATTTTCAATTGTTACAAAACGCACTAGGGGTGCAAAAGCTTCAAAAGCTTATTTGTGTTTATTTGTATGCTTATCAGTAAAAGCAGTCCATTTGGAAGTAGTGTCAGATTTAACTACTGATGCCTTTTTAGCTTGTTTACGTCGTTTTATTGCTCGTCGGGGTAGGTGCTCAGACATCTACAGCGACCGTGGCACTAATTTTATTGGAGCGAGCCACCAATTAAAAGACTGTTTGAAAATGGCCGCTGAGAGCGAAGCCATCACGTGGCATTTTAACCCACCTTTTGCACCACACTTTGGAGGAATTTGGGAAAGTGGTATAAAAGTAGTTAAAACTCACTTATACAGAGTCATTGGTGCCCAAATATTAACTTTTGAGGAGTTGTTAACTTTAGTGACCCAAATTGAAGCTTTATTGAATTCCAGTCCGTTATGCAGCCTAAGTGCTGACCCCAATGATCTTAGCTCGTTAACGCCTGGTCATTTCCTAACGCTAGAGCCTCTCACTGCTCCTCCAAATCCAGAACTGTCTCATCTTCCCATTAATAGACTTTCTCGTTGGCAATTAATACAAAGCATGCAACAGAGTTTTTGGTCCCGTTGGAACAATGAATACATGCATCAATTGTATCAAAAATCTAAGTGGTATAAAACTCACACCTTCCAAAATTTAGACATAGGAACACTTGTTCTTATTAAAAACGAGCTGACCCCTCCCCTTGTTTGGAGACTGGGCAGAATAATTAGTATCCATCCGGGAAAAGATGGAATTTGCAGAGTTGCAACAATCAAAACTACGCAGGGGGTAATGCAGCGTCCTTGTACTAAATTGTGCCCTCTACCGTCGCAATAATGGTACTTTTAGTTTTTTCTTAATAAGTGTTAGTAGTTGTTTTTAAAAGAAAATTGTAAAAAAAAAGCTCGTGTAGACCTTATTTTTGGTGGGCGGTATGTTCCGTCAACGTATGTCAAACCTTTTGCTGTTTAAGTTTATGACGTGACGGCCACCTTACTGAGAACAAATATATATAAATATTTGAACAATAATCTGGTGGTCCAGTTTTTTGTTTGTGTGTGACAGAAGCAAATTTGTCAATTTGGGTGTTGTGTGCAGGAATTGGTCACAGGAAGAAAAGAAGTTGTTTGAAGAGCCTAGCTGCCGAGTTGATACCGAAAACACCAGGTAAGGTTGGCTTGTTAACTTATTAGACAGATTTAGCAAAAGGTCCTTCGAAATTGTATAGTAATTTTGATATTAGATTGATTCACATATAAACCATCATATTTATGGTTACAATTATTGTAAGTAATACTAAATTAACATAGTTTGTCTTTCTCTTATGTAGACAGGAGTTCCAGATAGAATTCCATATAATTGGGGACATGCAATTTCTTATAACCTCCACAGCGGTTCCAGTTCCGTTTTTAATTTGTTTCATCTGGTATATTGTACAGTTTATCAATGAATGAAAGACTAACAAATTTGAGGAGGGGACTAATTCTTCTTGACGGTTGAAATTTTTTGTGCAACATTAACTGAAGGGAACTGTGGATAGCAAGTAGTAATCTTGAAACAGTCTCATCGGTAGAGGATCACATTATCGGTAGTGTATGTGCTCAAGCTTCTGTTTGCTCATGAAATAAACAATTCGGTTAAATTGTGCGGGAACAAATTAGACCGCAAAACTAGTTCACAATGTGTAACCATTGCGGTAGACGTGTGCCGCGTTCAGTATTGATATGGTATCATTAGGTCAAGTTTCATACATATTGTTTACAAGCAAGGTATTTATGCAAGGGTTGTGCTTTGCACTTATGCAAATAGTTTATTCATTTATTCCAGGTAAATTGCCTAAAATAAACAAAAAAAGTTGGTGACTCTTGAAAATTTACAAAGTTGTAGAAAAATATATAACATTTAAGTTTCCAATGAGTCCCGAGCAGCACAAGGTGTGCTCGACCCTAAAAGTCAGGTATAAAGTCCGCAGCTCCAAAAACATCTGCTAGGATCAGTTTTGTCGTAGACACTGTACGTGTAGTACCCCTGTTGTATAATTTGTATATTAGTTTTTTTTCAAAATATACAAAATTGATAATCAGCGTCGTAACCGTGGAAAAGTGTATATAAATAATTCGCATAGTGCTTTACGAGTGTAAAATTTTGTTTTTCTTCAAACGTCAGTTAAATGTGACTTTTTACTGCTTGATTAATTATTCTAAACTGTCACTTCATTGCCATGGCAACTAAACACTTTATCTGCCGCTCGTCAGCGGCAGATAAAGTTATTATTTCTGCTCGTCAGCGGCAGATAAAGTTATTATTTCCGCTGACGAGATAAAGTGATTTTTTTCGAATTTTGTTCACAACGTTGTAAATAATTGTTTTTTTCTACCATCCTGTCAAAATGACAACTTTTTTCACAGTTTTTAGTGTCAAAAGTGACGTTTGTAGCACTCTCAATATTAGCGCCCGAATTAGGTATTTTTAGCACGTTGCCATTGGTGGCGTGTTTTAATACTACATTAAACTACGCTCTGCCGTAAATTTGAATGCCAACATAACCTAGAATATCTAACACAATGTGACTGAAAAAGTGTCACTGAACTAAGTTTTTATATTTCCGTTACGATTGTAGAAAAAATAGCTTATGCTACACGTGTATAAGTGCCATTAAAGCACTAGCGACATTAAAAGCACTCCGCCCTTAAACTCGTCGCACGGGCTTTAAAGGCGTACTTATACACTAGTATCATAACATACTAATAAATGTTATTCGTAGCAAAAGTATCTTTATGTGGCTCGGCTGTACTTATCTGCTTCGCAAGCTCGGCAGATAACCCATTCAACCAAGCCACATAAAGTATAACTTTTGCTCCTAATAACATAACATACTATTGTATGAGCTGATAGGAAAATACACTTAAATAATGGATTTTCAATATTCTGTACTACAAAATTTTTACATTAATACACTGAGAAGAATCTGTAAAGGGGTTTACACGTTTACACCGAACTTCCTTCGGGCGAATTAGATCAATTTGCAAATAAAAAAATGTAGTCCGCTGGAGTTTGAACTCCGCCGCTCACAGGCTTTGTTTTTTTGTCATCTTTTTTACTGTGATATCGTATTATATAAATTCCATACGCTAAATAAATAAATATAGGCTAAAATTTTAGGGAGCTTTTCTGGTTTGCGGGTAGAGCATCTACGCCACGGACGCACTCAAATTGAACGAGTTTCTCCTGCATTATAAAGCTACTATATGATTCTGTACCATTCTTGGTTCTTAATCTGCATCGGTTAAGTTTCATTTTCGCCAATGATAAAACCTGAGCTATACCTATGCAAATTATTACTTTTATCTTTTGTAAATAAAAGAAGTGGAAGTGTGACACTCGAAGAATCGTCATGGAAAAGACGTTTCTTGAAATTGTTTTACTCTGAACGTCCCACACGTCTCGAAACAATTTTAAAAATCAAAGAAAAATAGAACTAACAATATCTTAACGCTTGCTTATGCAAATTAAATCAATTATCAAATTTAAAAAATTACCGGGGAGGGATTAGATTTACATCATCTGCGGATACAATCGTCGATAGATTTAAATGCGCCATGCAGGCTCGCTGATATGTGTACGACGCGCTTCAGTATTTAAGAGAACGGTGTTATTGTTAAAACGGTTAGATTTTTTGGCGACCTTATCTTGTACTATTTGTTCGGTTCTATCTTCAGTTGAATAATATACACTACTTTTTCAGAATATAAACTGACCAAGACTAGACGGAGGCAATCAACAGAAGAGCTGCGCGAAAAGTTAAAACATGTTGAGAATTTTTTTTTTGTTATAAATAAATTTACCAAAAATAATTTATTCTTGATAAGTAAGATGTAATAGGTCTATTTTGCTTTTAAAACAATTGTATGCATGAAACAATAGCTCATTTTTAATAAATTTTAGAAAAATAGTTTTACTCTAATATTTCCAATATGGCGGCTCGAGCACACTTTGTGCTGCTCGGGACTCATCGGAATCTCTAATGTTACATATTTTTCTATAACTCTGTTAATTCTCAAGAGTCACCTACTTTTTTTGTTTATTTGCGAATTTTTAAGTACTTTGCCTGGACTAATTTGTGAATAGACAAAGCATCTCTTTACCAAGTGTAAACTCTTCAGTAAAATAATCTGGTCCTATAACTGTACAATTAATGTTCAGAAGTCCGTCCTGAACGAGTGCAAGAAATAATCCACGGAACTACACAAATCGAAGGCTTGCATAAATTCAAGGTGCATCGCCGACAATATGTTAATTCCACTCTAGAAATGCTTAACACATTTCAAAATTATATTGTAATTCAGTCATTCTTTCAAAGTGGTAAATTCGTCATCTTTATATATAGTACAACCGTCAACTAATGGAGTAAAGTTCAGATTGATTGTATATTAGGAAAACTTCTGCTTAATCGTCCATTTAAAGGCAGTAAACAATACGAAATCAGTTAAATAGAAAATAACAGGTTTAACAGTAACTTAATCGATTCTGTGATAATTTTTTTAGTATTAAGAAAATTGTGTGTTAGTCATATTTTCGAAAACCACAGTGTGCGTTTCAAATGAAATGTACAAAAACTCTCGGCAGGTTATATGGTTTTATCGGTTTGCAGGATTTTTTCCATGTACTGTGTACAGACTCGACTCGAAGTTGTTTTTAAAGCGTTCGCCATATTTTGCCGTTTATGGTCTCATTTTGGGATTATTTATAGGTAAACAATACTTAAAATCACAACGTCAGACCTTTGTGTATATTAATTGCAGCTGGGCGAGCTTATTGGGAACTGTACCATAGCTACCTCAGAGGAAATGGCACTGCAACTGTGAAATTCACCATGGGATTTGCACATGCTGGTTGGATTACGGTTTTATTTTGTGGATTTTGTGTATTACCAGGCAAAGTAAAAAACTGTTTTCTTATATAGAGCATATCAATAAGGTATTTGAAAGTAATTGTTTTGAAGTCGTCAATGGCAATTGGTTTCAGATTGATCTGGCAATAAAGACATCCTATTCAAAGTTCCGACTTTGACGTTCATTTACTGCTCGAATAGTTTTATTAGGTTTATTGTTGTAGACCATTACAGTGTTCTTGTGTTTCTTCAAAAAACTGGGGGCTATTATTTTGTCTATGTTCTCGGTGTTTCTGTGTTCTATATGGTTTATCATCTGGTTCACAGTTTGAGAAAGCCTTTTGTTGCTTTCAATCATTATTTGGACGTGGAATACAGCAATTTAAGCCATAAAAGGGTCGTGAAGATCTTCAAGGTAAAGCGAACTCCAAATGAAGGAGTTATAAGTTCGATATCTCTCATAAACAAGGAAATGCGTGCTTGGTTATTAAATTTTTCTAAAGCAGAAGGTACGTGATGTACATAGGTATAACGAATAACGCAGTAAGATGCAAACAATTACTTTGGTGTTGCAGTGTTAGATTTTCTTCATTTTACAAAGTTATATTTGGACCTTTGCGAAGTCGCGGAATTATTAAACCAGATATTTGTAGAAACTATTGTTGTAATATACGGATGGGGCCACAATTATACCGGGTGTCCATTCTCAAAGTCGAACATAGGCAATTAACATTAGTGCATTCACTCATTTTTCATTGAAATAATTCATTTTTATGTAGATAATTTTTTCAGACGTTGACAGAAAATACCTGATTTACGCCAACTAATTACCAATTTTTTTGACAAATGCTATCAAACTTGAAAAGCAAAGCATGACATATTTAAAAATCCCCAAGCTTTAAATTAGTATTTTGAAATAAAAATCGAATCTTGAATATTATTATTGGTATCATTTGATGCGTAATAATTTTATCTTTCCATTGATACCATTACCTTCCCTGTAAGTTGAATTGGCGAGCAGGAATCGGCAACAACGTTTAATACAATGTTAATCGCCTATGTTCGACTTTGAGAACGGACACCCGGTATATAACAGCAATGAGATAACATGAATAACAAAATAAAATACTTGAGTAAGAAAGAGATGGTCATACGAAAAAGTTAGTTTAGTAGGCATGTTTAGTTGACAAATGTCATAATTAAATTAAGCTCAAGCCTTCTCGAATATTTGCCACTGTGTTTATCTCTTTCTTACTCAAGCAATACGAGTTATTTTCTTGTTCATGTTATCTCATTGCTGTTATATAACGGGTGTTCATAAACAGTCGTCATCCCAGTTGCTTTGAAAAACAAAATGTTATGTCTTTGATTAATTCGTGCAACACAATGAAACGTCATTGAGTACTGTCATAGCGCATTTTTTCTCAATTTTAATAGACATACGTTTCTGAAGTCAAAACCTACTGGGATGACGACTGTTTATGAACACCCGTTATAATTGTAGCCCCATCGGTATGTTCCTATAAGACGTTGTTTCTACTGAAAGTCTTACATTCTAGTTTGGGATAGTGGTAGCATTCGTTCAGTTGATTCAACCCATATTTTTCCTTTTTCAAATGCTCATGATCGCTGACTCTACAGTTTTATACACAGGTGCAGCTACATTGTTGACAATCGTTAGGAATATGTTTTGTGGGCTTTTAATTATAGAACCAATCTATTCGCTGCATCTGGAGGTTTGTACAAAGCTACTAAATCATCTAAAGTCGTAATTTGAAATGATGTAGGTTGGAACAACCCAAAAGCTTGCCTGCAGGTTTCTCACACGTAGTGCAGATTTGAAGCGCCGAAGAGAGGTAATTTGCGTTTTAGGTAAATTTTCCGTTGATCCATAAAAAGTTGTAGTGGAAGACATTCATCATTTGCCTTGGTTTGAAGGTGCCCAATATTTCTGCTTGCGGACTGTTTCAAGTTGATCCGGCTCTCATTACTTCTGTACGTTGCAATAGTGTAAACGCATAAGGTGTGTTTAACGTATCTTATTTTCAGATGCTTCAAAGTGCATTTACTTTTATGGTACTTTTCTTCAAATGGAAGAAAGTAACACCAAGTAAATATCAAAGTAAGATTGCTTAAGAAGAGGTGAATGCTGTAATTGTTTGCTTCAAAGTTTAAATGAGCTTACAAAGTAATAAACACTTATGATGTTTACGTTTATATAAGTTTAATAGGAAAATCAAATATTGCAAAAGCAAAATTGCTGTAGTCATTACAACTTTGAAAATTAAATATAGCTAGATGATGCTGACTGTCTGGCAATACTGTGCAAAATGTATGCTTTACTTTCTGAAATCGCAGACAAAGTCGACTATTTCAGATTTTTGAAGAAAACACATCAAACGGATCATAAAATATGTAATTAATGTGATGTACTAAATTACTGAATTACTAGCTCAACTAGTTTGTTGGCGTACTTAGCGTTAGAATGTATTTTGCTGCACAGATGCTGGTCGTATAAACGTTTCTTTATTGACGCGTCGTAGTCATGTAAAGGTAGCCTATTTGGTCGCTTGCATATGGCTCATATTTGTTATATGCAATACTGGCAAACTCCGCTGAGTTTTCTCTGACAACTCTTGTGCACTTTAGTAGCTTAGCAGGAGGCATCTTTTGTTTCGGTCTTTTCGAGATAGTAAACGACTTGTTGCGGCTTGAATAGCGTTGTTTTACGTACGTGTTCTCGAGTTATCAGCAAGCATGTAATTGCCATTCCCCAGAAAATACTGTTATACAGGGTGAATGGTTACATCATTTTTGGTTTAGTTGCGTTTGGTAATTAGCTAATTGCGTTTCTAGCCTTTTTCCGGAGGTTCTAGGGCACCGATGCGGTCTGCTTTAGGAGGCGTGCATTCCTTTCATCATGCACATTTCGCTCGCGACCTGGTGGTTTCTGCGGACGACCTCACTTGCTGCCGACGTGGCTGTGGGGGCCTGCTTGCAGGCCACGTGACCATCTAATGTTAAAGATTAGTCTTTCAGATGGGTAGATTGCGACCTAGTGAATTGCGTTGCTAAAAGATCCATCAGAGCTGTAGAATTGAGCTTTCTTGGCGTGGCGTTCTGACCGTTGGGTGTGCTATCCCAAACCGACGCACCTGGTTGAATTCCCTTCAGCACTCAGCTGATGTTCAATTAGGTTAATGATATGTATTCTGCTAACTTTAGGTGTATTAACGTAGAGAAATTAACATAAGAGCACTTGTAGCTTATTACTGTTGGCTCAATATTTCATTGCTTAGTACCTTGAATCTGTTCTCTGTCTGTAGTTTACATTTAACTTGTTTGACCTTTAATTGTTTATTTAATTGTGTTACTTACTAGTATAAAATACTATTTGGGGTGCACGTGTTGCTTGATTAATGTTCTGACATCTCGAGTACTGGCTTGTGTGGAAAAGTTTAAAATATAGCCATTTTATGTGACTTCAATGCTAACTAAATATGTTACTCTGCTACTGTTTTCATGTGATTAATTTTGTTACTGCTACCTTTTGCATTTCATATATTGCACTATTTCCTGCTGCGATTATTTCAGTTTGTAAGTTCTCGACCTGTATTAGTATATATGTTGTAAGTAGAGGATTGTTGGCATTCATAATATTTAGTGGTAACATCATGTAAGAAACTGCATACCGTCTTCACTGAGTCTAGCTGCTGGACCTTCAAGTATGTTCTCGTAGCGTTGGGATACGCACGATGTACAGTAAAAATATATCTAACCTTTGTACACTTACTAACGACGGTTGTTAAAAGACTGAAGGGCCCTCTCACAGACAATCTAGTAAAAGGGTTGCAGGCAGACAGGATACAATGCAGTAGCAGAAATCTTTATCTAATATTTGATCTGAAATCGAGCAGGCGAGAGATGCTAAGATCAAATACATGGGTTCTTAGGTGGTTTATAAAAAACTGATGATTAATCGCAAATGGCTTTAGGACGAGTTAAGATTACTTGAAGGCCTGAAATAATTTCAGTAATAAGTCAAACAACGTGAAAGAATGGCGATAAACTGTTATGCAATGCCAAAAGTCAAGTTTACTCCTTAAATATCGTCAAATCCTGGTTTAACCACTTAGATTACAGCAAGTTACAACACTATCACATAGAGAATAAATTTGCTGTCGTAGTGTGGACCAACAGAATATTCTAAACACCGAACACGTGACAATGGAGACTTTGATATTGATCCAAAGACTAGTTCACTGCTTCAGTGAAGTGAGATGGCTTCAGTCGATATAAATGAAAAAGAGAATAGCACATATCTCTACGTTTTAGCTTTAGCTTACGTACGTGAATTACATATAATTTAGAAGCAAGTTATTTAAGAATGGTATATTGAGCACAGTAGTAAAGGAAATCTTAAAATAACGGAAAAGCCAACTTTAAAAATAATCATTTATGTAACTTGCTTGGATCACAGAAGTTCACCCATTAATTCATTACCTTCTGCTCAGTTAAACAGTCATTTACAAGGGATTCTCAAACTGGAACCGTTGAACATGGCAGCTAAAAAGAAAATATTACGGATATGCTAGGAGAACTGATACTATAGCTGTAGTTTGATAATTGGTTGGAAAGACTGATTCGTTAACTGTACCTATCCAGCAATATCGTAAAACTAAACGATCAAGTAAGTATATGAAAGAAAAAAATCGGATGTTTCTTAAATGAAGCGAAGGGTGGGATTGGAGTACATCGTTTTATGTTGTTATTAGTAAAAGTGTTCAAACATAATATATCAGCCGTACGTAATTTAAAGTGGCCGAGGATATGTGCTTTGATTATGTACCATAAACGCTTGCTGTTCTGAATACCGACAGAAACATCGATGAAGAAGAAGCAGAACGCTTTGAAACTTTCTTGAATACTGATGTTTTCTTCAAACATTTCCACAGTATCCAATCTTAAAAACATATTGCATTTTTTTCTAATTGGAGACTATGCTTATAGTAATTTATTTAATCAGCAAAAAAGTTTCAGCCTTGATGAAACTCATAGTGCCATAACCAAATGAAATAAATCAGTACGTAATTTGTTTTACGGTTTGTTTAAACGTATTTAGATTGAAACAGGTAATGTACACAGTAATGACGTTAAAAATCTGTTCTGCACGAAATTCGGGTTTTCCAACTAGCTTCGACGGTGCACAATGCTTCGAGTGTCGTCACGCAGAGTAGATAACAAAATACATAGGAAAATGGTCGTGAAATTAGTCAGGTGACATTGTAAAATTTACCAACGCGTATCAATGGCAGAGCTCAAGTCGCGTTTGGAAGCAGCGTTTACAATGTCATTGGTTCGAAACTGTAACACAGTGTTTTGTAGCCGGTCGTTGTGTTTAACTCTTTTAACACGACTTTAGTCTACGCTCTGTTTGTTCTACTAGATAGCTCAGTACACATGAAGCTTTTAAAAAATTATCTCACTCGTGGCTTAAACCAGGAAACTTACTTGCAACTCGGCTGTTGAAATCAACTTCAAACAATATGCACAATAAAAGCCAGTTTGATCACACCTATAAAGAAAGAAATACTTCGAGTAGAAGTAAAATTAACCTTGGTACGCATTAGCCTACGCGCAAATACTAGATCTACATGGATTTAATGTAATTCGATTTGAATTTCACTTACAACTATGTGCCCTACGTATTTAATTTTTTAGTAATCGCATTCATTTCTAAAACCTTCACACAACCTTGGGCGAACGCTTATCGCCAACATTTCCTGTATCAGGTTACCCTAAACTAGTGGTCTGATAACTGTTGCATAGCTTTCGATGAACTGAACTCGGTCACATCAAAGACTGACACACGTTATTCACCGTATGCCTTATGCGACTCGATGTACGAAAATTTTCCATAAAAGTGGCTACTGCAGGCTTTCTGGTTGATGGCGTCATGGACCAATGTGAATGGTCCGAAGTCAGAGAAGGGCTGTCACCCTAAAATATAAATATTTTGGTCGCAACTCTTTTCTTTTCTTTTTTATCCCTTATTCGTCCAGTGTTGGACAAAGGCATCCTCATATCTCTTTCAGACGTCTCTATCCTGCGTCCTGTTTCTCCAATTTAACCCTGCCGTTTTCTTTATGTCATCGGTCCATCGAAGTTGTGGTCTTTCTGTAGAATGCTTTGCTGTCCATGGCTTCCAGGTCTGGATTTTCTTATTCCAGCGGTTGTCGCTTTGCCTCATCGTGTATCCACAGAATCTCCATTTAAGTGAGGCGACATGCTCGATGACATCTATGACTTTAGTTCTCTGACACATCCATTTGTTCCTTTATCGATTGCCCAGCTTTATATTCAGCATTTGACGTTCCATGCTTTTCTGCGTCTTAGCAATTTTGTCTATATTTGCATTATTAAGCGTTCATGTCTGGGCGCCATAAGTAAGGACAGGGAGTACGCATTGGTCAAATACTCTTCTCCGTAAGTTGAGTGGTATTTTTGGTTTTTCAAGATCGTTGAAGTTCTTCCAAAAGCTGCCCATCCTAGGTGTGTTCTTCTACATATTTCCGCCGTTTGGTTCTCTTTATTGATTATTTTTTTTCGCAACTCATGAAATATAATTGTTTATTATTATCCCCTAATTTTCTACCAGTTATTTGCCATCATTATATCCCTACAACTACATGGTTACCGCAAAAAATTCTAAATTCCTATTAAAACGTAATCTAGTTTTTCAATAGTCTTAGGCAGTTAGATTAACTAAGCCGCAATCGAATACACATGCCGATGATCACCAGAGTTCTAGTTTCGGAGAAAACCTATGAACACTTCAAGCCACTTATTTGGCTCTTCCGTTTCATAGGCGCCTTTCCTTTTAATGTGATCAGAGATGGAACCAAACTGTTTCTGGTACTAAGCCCAGTGACAATGGCGTGTGGATTTATATATGGGGCAGCAGCAAGTAAACCTTTGAACTTTGTTAGTAATCTTTGGTCTAAAACTAACTTTTAGTTTTTATGGCCTATTGGGGAGTGTTCTATGATCTCATTATGAGCCAAGGTGACTCAATCAAAGCTTCCGCGGCCGTCGACAAGTTCATGCTCTTCAATGACGTCACCGGCTACACGCTGGTGTTCTTCTGCGGGGTCTGCTTAAATCCTAGCAGGTTTACTCAGTTCTTCAACTACATTCAGTGCATCCATAAAGTAACAGAGAGAGGCTCTTATGATATCCTGTGTACATGTTTATTATTTCAGGTTGACTTAGTCGTCGAATCCAAATATAATAAATCAGAGAAGTATAAATTGACTGCCACCGTCTTCGTAATTTTGATTTTTAATTCATTTCTTGCTGTAATCGATCTTTCTGGCTGTTATGTAATGCTTGGAGATAAGCTGGGAATCGGGGGCGTCTTGAAACGATACATGGGCATGGATGTGGTGGCAACCATGTGCAACGTAGTAGAGTTTACCAATAGAATAATGATCACGGGTTTGAAAAACAGATTTAAATGGTTGAATCGGCTTTTGGATTTGGAGCTGGAGAAGGTGCGGAATAGAAACAACGCAATGTTTGATTTGGAATGGAAGCAAACAGATGTTATTCGTTATATAGAAGAAGTTGAAGGTTAGTGACAAATTTAAAGAGTTATATATAACCTCTACATTTGTAGATACACCCGTTTGCTATTTAACCAAAGCTTATCTTCTTGTAATGGATGCTGCTGATGCTCTAAATACGTTTCTTGGACCTTGTACAGTGGTATAAAGTTATATCTTGCAATTATGTTTTATTACAGTATTACTTATAATAATCATAGCAACAACTCTGAATGTTTTAGATCATGATATTATGCGTTATATGGGCATTGATCGAGTCTCCATTCTTTTTACTGTTGATATTGCAAGGGAAAAGGGGAGATGGTAGGGGAATAACCGAGTTGCCCCTAATGTCAATCTTGCTCTGCCTTCACACCCTTCGTGTTTTGCTTCTAACGGAATCCTCTTACGAATGCATTATTGAGGTAATATTATACGAATGAAAAATAGTTCGAATAAAGCTTTGTTATTTTAAGAGCGAAAATACCAAACGTCTGGTTTGTCACTTACTATCCTGCAACGTCAATAAAAACTACAGAAAGCAGGTAGGTTTATAATCTAGAGCTGCTGTGGAGTTAATCGAGTTCGATTTAAGGTTCAACACTTCGCTGCTGTTATTAGATTACGTCCGCTGAGTTTTTCGGCTTGTGGATTCTTTACTGTCGACAGAACTCTGTTTACATCTGTAAGTCTGTTGAGTAGTTATATATCTATAGAAATTATGCTTTTCTTATAGCTTTTGGATACCATAACAACCATGGTTATGATTTTGCTGCAATTTCACGATGAGGAAACGACGTAGTTATATAATATTGTGCTTACTTAGACAGTAGTATTGTTAGGTGAAACTAGATCAAACAGTTGGATATTTAATAACAAGATCGAGGCATATTCAAAATTTTACGAAAAGTAAATGTAACATATATTTAAGAAATATTAAACGGCTATATAAAAGGTGTTCAAAAATGAGTAGGTTTGGAGTTGGCTATGGCTTCATAAAACAAGAAACACGGTATGTCTTTACTTCTTACTTACACATGAACAAAAAAGCATAAATTTATATTGAGGCATTAAAATAAAACACTTATACATTTAATATTCAATTCATTATAAGAAATTATTGAAATTCTCACCACCGGATTCAACACATTTTAAGACTGTATTCCTAACTTTATTTACTGCATTTTCTAAAAACAGAGCCATATTTATTTGTTTTAAAATTCTCAATGATTCGTCATAATCATCGAAATTATTAATAGGAGTTCAAAATAATGAATTTTTGATAAAAGGCAATCACACAGAAATCACAAGCTGTCAAGTCTCAAAATCGTGCAGGAGAAGGAACCTCTAATAAGGAACCGTCTAATTAACTGTAAAGATTCAGCTCCTCCTATCTATATCTTTCTGCATTAATGTTCCCATTAACAAACAATTGGTTTAATTAAACGTCTTAAACTAATAGCTGCCCAGACACCAATCTTTTCAGCATAAAGAGGTGCTTCAACAGACCTAGGAGGATTCTCAGCCGACCATGTCCGATAGTTTTGAGTGTTAACAAATACTTGCTTATAAAGCCAAGTTTTGTTCGTAAAATGTTATTTGTATAATAAGCATAGAATAGTATATTAAAATTCAAGCACGAATTT
Organism: Agriotes lineatus; assembly: GCA_940337035.1. Lineage (NCBI taxonomy): Eukaryota > Metazoa > Arthropoda > Insecta > Coleoptera > Elateridae > Agriotes > Agriotes lineatus. The sequence goes on from CALNHX010002652.1 coordinate 135,144, forward strand.
GAAATTCCGAAACGAGCCGCGTAGCGACGAGTTGAGGAACAAATGAGTTTGCCGCTTTATACCATTTTATAAATAAAAATGTTTTCTATTTTGAGGTTTTATGACGTCATTTGGGTGGTAGAATGGAGTTATTCTAACACCCGAATGACGTCATTTCATAGCGACTTATTCTAACACTCAAATGACGTCATTCGGGTGCTGGAATGGAGTTATTCTAAACGCAAAATAGAAAAAGTAGAATTTGCTGCACCGGGTGAGCAAATAACTGTCTATGAGCATTATACACATATTGTTCTACGAGTTTAATTAAACAAAAGCTTTTTAACGGTCTATAATTTAGTACTTTAAAAATAATCCATGCAAGTAACGTTCATTCTAGTTGCCATACATAAGCTTGTTTTGTCAAAAATTATTAACTGTCAGTGTGACAACATGTTTACGGACGAATATAAGCTGCATTACTTTCTGTCTCGATTTCAAACGAAGCACAGAAAGTGTTTACAGTAACTTTTTCATAGCAACAATCCTAATATGAATGAAATGTAATATTTTCTATGCTTCCAAATGTTATAAGAAAGCCGATTTCCTGTTATCGAGTAGGTAGTCGTTAACCCCTAACAAGGAAACTCTTGATTAGTTTCGACCGGAAAGGCTAGCCACCTACCCGGCCTAAGGGTAAAGAGGGCTCATAGAACCACTTTGTGGTTAAAACAGGCCACTGGCCTATAATAAAAGGTAGAAGAAGAAGAATAGGAAAAAAAGGTTTTCCGAGTACATCTTAATTGTTGCTAAACATATGTACAATCTATTGACAGAAACATAGCCTATCAGGAATGCTATATGGTAATAGTTCATAAACTGCTGTTAAACGATAGGAGTATACGTGGACATCTTTGCTTATAGTTGTGTAAGGTCCCCATGGAGAAATTTACTTGTTGCGACAAATGACGAACAAATGTGTTGGGGCTCATTCTGTATTATCTCTGTCACTTCTGGAATAGCTTCATTTGTTTGTTGGTCGTCGACTACTTTTTTTATGACACTACTACTTTCGAAAACTTCACAGAACATCCGTTTAAAGATTTTTCAAACTATTGATGCACATAAAAATCATCTGGATACTCATGATAGAATTCTCCAATGTAATATTCTACTGAATAGGCGTAAACTCCTCCAACTTTTGTTACGTTGTGAAGGTAGCTTTCTATTATGAAAATTTTTTGTTCTAAAGAAAAAATCATTTTGCAATGTGCACCGGCCAAGCAGAAAGCAACAAATATATACCTAAAATCAATAATTTTTGGTAATGCAGTTTTTAGTAAATAAACTTTATTATAGCCTTAAAACATCAAAGTAATCGAAAGATCAGCTGGTTGTATGGCTAGTGCACCGACGTTTAACCGAATTAGCGGCAACTCCAAACGTGGAACTTTTTGTACACCCATTAGTTATAAATCAAGCTTTAACATTTACCTAATAAATAGTATGGAAATTATCTTTTTCTTTTTCTTCTTATTGTAGGCCAGTGGCTTGTGGTTCTATGAGCCCTCTTTGCCATTAGGTCAAATAGGTGGCTACTCCTGTCTGTTGAAAGTGAGGAAGAGTTCTCTTTTTAGGGGTTAACGACTAAGCTGCCTTGTTGCTGTAATAAATGCTGGAACTTGTTTTGTTGCACTGGTGGCTCTGAAGAAATCAAAAACTAGTAAACGGTTCTGATTGATTGATTGATTGATTAAAAGCAGGGATTTAGATGGGTTAGTAGTGAGCCCAGTTTTGCAGTTCGACTCTATGGTCTTTTGTGCCCCCCTGACCCTATTAAAATAGATCTGCACCTTCAACGAGTTGTAGGATATTTTTTACGAGATGCTCGTGTGTGAGAGCTGCTCCGTGTGGAGTTCCCCCGAAAAGTTGCTGTCTTTTGCGGAGTAACGCTGGACAGTCGAAGATTATGTGTGAGGCTGTCTCCTCCTCTTCATGACATAATCTACAGAGTATATCCCCTCTGTATATGCCTATTTTGTGAAGGTGTTTTCTCAGGTGGCAGTGTCCTGTGACTAGTCCTACCAGCCGTCTGATCTGAGTTCGTCCTAGATGGAGGACGTCAGTTGTTAGTCTGCGAGAAGGCGTTCTAATTATTTCCTTCCCCAGTGTTTGTCCCTGTGTGGCATCCCAGCGAAAAGCGTGTTGTCTAGCGGTGCATTTTTCTATCGCTGTTCGGATGCTTTGTTTGGGTATACCAAATACAAGTTCTGGGCCTATAAATGGGGTAGATGCACCAGCTTTTGCGAGGGCGTCTGCCGCTTCGTTTCCCTCTATCCCTGTGTGCCCTGGCACCCAAATGAGCTGAACAGTGTTCTTTTCAGATAGGAGTGTCAGGTGATTTAAGAATTCTTTTGTTAGCACAGAGTTTACACGAGGTGATTCAAGCGCTTTCAATGCCGCTTGACTGTCAGAAAGTATACTTATGCGTTGTTGGGAATACCCGCGTTTTGCATTTTCCTGGACGCATTGCATTATAGCATGTATTCCAGCACCCGTGCCCTCTGCTGTTGGGGATCCATCTGTGTACCAGACTAGCCCATTTGGCAGGTGGGTTGAGGTTTCTTGGGTCCAGTCATTGCGATCGTACCTCACAGTGAAAGGTTTGTCAAAGGAATACTCTGGAAGGCTGTAGTCTGAGCCCATTTTTAAGATGGGGTTACCTTCGCCCACTTCCTGTATCCGTTTGTGTCCGCACCGTTTCTGGTTGGTGTTCCAGTTTCTCGTGGTTTTCATTCTGTATGCTCCAATCTGGGCTTCCCCTTTTAGATATATGTCTAGAGGTGTTAGTCCCAAGAGAGCTTCCATAGATACTGTTGGAGTGCTGTTCATAACTCCACAGATGCACAAACAAGCTAGTCTCTGTATCCTGCATAGTTTTTTAATTACTGTTTTTTGTTCTACCTTTGGCCACCATACCAAGGTGCCATAGGATATCACGGGTCTGACTACTGTTATGTAGTACCAATGAACCATCATTGGTTTCAGTCCCCATGTTTTACCAAACATGCGTCTACCCATCATGAGGGCCATTTTTGCTTTGTTTGCTATTTTATCTAGGTGTGCATTCCAGTTTAGTTTTGCATCTAGGGTAATACCCATATATTTAACTTCCTGGCTAACCTGAATTCTTTCACCAAAGATTGTAAGGTTGTTGAAGGCCTCTACATTTCTTTGCTTAGTGAAAGGTATTATAGATGTTTTGCTAGGGTTTACCTTGAGGTTTTCCCTATTGCACCATCCCTGCGTGATGTTCAGTGCCCTTTGCATGAGGGCCGCAATGATGGTTGGATACTTGCCCCTTATGAGAATGACTATCTCATCTGCATAACCTTGGGTGTAGAACCCTTCATCATTGAGTGTCTGCAGGAGATCGTTTACTACCATGTTCCAAAGTAGTGGGGATAGAACACCCCCTTGTGGACAACCTCTGACAGCATGTGCCTTGAGGGATTCTTCTCCCAAATCGGCCTGTATCTGGTGTCCCTCTAACATGGTTTTTATCCATCTGTTTGTGATGTCGTCAACGCCATGTCTTAGGGTTGCAGTCATTATTGATTCGAAAGAGGTATTATCAAATGCTCCCTCTATGTCCAGAAAAGCAGCTAGGGCTACTTCCTTGTTGGTTATCGACACTTCTACCCTAGTGAGTAGGTTGTGAAGTGCCGATTCGCATGATTTTCCCCATCTCATATGTGCCTGTCTACCAGTTTTTCCATAGTCTTTAGACAGAAAGACATTAGGCTAATCGGTCTATATGCCTTTGGCAGGGTGTACGATGCTCGCCCTGGTTTGGGAATGAAGACGACTTTGATCGGTCTCCACGCCAGTGGCAAGTAGTTTCCCGCTAGGCATACGCGAAAGATCTTAATTAGGATCGGTACCAGAAGGTCTATTCCCCGCTGCAGTAGAGCGGGGAAGATTCCATCTGGTCCGGGTGATTTATAAGGTGAGAAGGATTTTACAGCCCACTGCACCTTGCTATGACTGATCACTTCCCTAGCTACCTTCCACTCGTCTCTCGCGGGCCTCTTTGAGAAGTTGCTAGGGACTGGCTGTGATGTTATATTAGCCTGATCAGCCATCAGTGCTCCTGGAAAGTGTGCTTGAATTAGCATTTCCAGTGTTTCCCTTTCACTGGTTGTGTATTCCTGTGTCGGTTTTAGCATGTTCCCGACTGGATTTAAAGGGTCTTTTGACAGAATTTTGTGGAGGCGTGCTGTTTCTGTGGTGTCTTCAATGTCCCCACAGAAGCTCCTCCATGAGTCTGTTTTTGCTTTTCTCAGAGCTTTGTTATATTCGGTTAGAGCCTGGGCATGTTGGCCCCACTCTCCGGTCCTTTTTGCTCTGTTAAAGAGTTTTCGTGGTCTTTTCCTCAGGTTGAACAGATGTTCATTCCACCATATGACCTTCCTGTTGGTCTGTCTCTTTCTTAATGGACAGTTGTTTTCATATGAGGTTAGTATGGCGTCATTCATTTGGTCCACAATTACCTCAATGTCTGCTGGCGTATGGATATGGGTTTTAACATCGGATAACTTGCTAAGAAGTTCCTCCCTGTATGCAGTCCAATCAGTTTTCCTGGGATTATTGTTGCCTTTTCAAAGTCTGCCAGGAGGTACTCAATGTGTCTGTGATCAGACAGTGATGGTTCGTTAGATACGCGCCATTGTATTACTCTGTCTTGCAGTCCAGCCGTAGCCAGAGTTATGTCAATGACTTCTTGCCGACGTCGAGTTACAAAACTCGACGGTTCGGATAGATTTGATATCTAAGTCATATATTTCCAACTGTATCAATTTTCGGGTATTTAACAAAATACAAAATTGGTGGTTGCCAATGAGACAACTTTTATTTTTATGCATTAAATTTTTAGATGTTTAGATAGCTACAGCAAAAATGACAATGACCCCTTTTTCGTTTTGCAGGTGGCTATATACAAACCTGAGTTGTTGTAAAAAACAAAAGATACACTTGATTTAATTGACTGTGCATAAATGGCCTGATTACCCTCTTTTTCCAAGGAGATACAATTTATTAAAATTGGAATTCTAAAATTATTAATAACTAACTAACTTTAACCCGCCTAAAATAATAAATTAGACCACTAAATTGTTCGTTAAACAAGGGTTGTTTCAAGATATCTCATGATATACTTTCGACATTGTCTACATTAATTGCTTATATCAAAGAATATAGATCTATATTCTTTGCTTATATGTATGTATAATCTGTAACCTCATTTACCTTGCCGTGTAGAGGCTTTTGCCTTATGCGCTGGCATCTGGCGGTACAATGCTCAACAGAGGTGAGTGCGTCTTTGTTGCTTGCGCAGCAACCATTGTTTGAGGTGTGTGTCTTGGTGACGTGTTGACCTTGTTACTCTATCTCTTAGGTCTGTGGTTCTGAGTAAAGCACAGTTAATTTGGTCTCACCGAGCCAGATTCCAATTGCCAAGGCTACGGAAAATTTCCGACCTCCGCGAGATTCGAATCCAGGATTTGCTTAATGCAAGCCTGGCGCTTACCCAACTGCGCCACGCGGCTTATAATTTAGCATAAATTAAACTAAGTCTACTTTCCGGATCTAAACTAAATTTCATAAACTTCAAACACAAATTAGTTACAATATTGAGTTTTAACTATTTAAATTTTTTAGCTTCTGCGCCCCCAATTACATATAATTATATCTATTTTGTGAATTGCAATATATTTTTAACTTGTTCTCAAATGAAGCTTCATTTGTAGGTGTTCGTCTTACATTTAAGCTACATGACATACAACACATTTTTTAAACCTAAGCCCAATCCGATGCAATACGGTTGTGGGACTGTAGAAATGCTGTACGCTCCATATGATTTTCTATGATAATTTCTTTATATGAAAATATCTGCTTCCCTAATTATTTTAGAGCAAACTTGAATAGAAGTTTTTTGTAGAGAAAAAGATTCTGCATCTATTCATGTATACATTATAAGTTATGAGACGCATCCCTGTTTGCAAGGTAGTAACACCTTCGGGGTTCTAAGCTAAAGTAACAACATTGTTCCCCTTATGAAATTTATATAGGCAAACATTTGCTATGATTTTGGTTATCACTCGACGTGACGTCATAAGCATGTAGAAATTCTTTAAGTGTTGTTTGGATACTTTTCTCTATTGCGATGACAACTATTAGACCGACTCGGTTAAATGTACTTTTACGAATGCATTTTAATAGTTTTTATTCAATTTTGACAGTTTAAAGTGACATTATTAACTCTATAACAACCTTAATAAACAGTCTATGATTCACAAGAGAAATAATAGTTATTTACTATACAAGTGGGATAACAGCATCATTAATATACGTGTGTGTAAGTTACAAACGAGTGCGTACTTAAAGTCGTCATGGCAACATTTTAGCGGACTCCTCAAACATTAGTTGCCATGACGACTTTAAGTACAAGGCCTCTAAATGGCCATTTTGAGGATCCTAGACAATTTCCAAAGTAACCAGTTTGGGGAGCAAAAAATACATTTTCGCGCGGCCTCTTAATATAATGCCGCGTTAATGGTAATTGAAACTTCATATTATAATGTTTGGAGAGCTAATACAAAAAAACGTTGTATGCAACACGTTCTCAAATGCCTTTAGAGGACTCATCTTCATATTACGGACTCGGCTGCGCTTCGCTCCGCCTCGTCCGAAAACATTACGACTCGTCCCCTAAAGCCCTGCTTTGAGGACTAGTTACATAAAGTACTATTAAGCGTATTATATAGTACTTTATTAGTTTGATGATAACTTTAAATTTTGTAGATTTATTATTATTCAACCGTAAATAAAATGTGTCTGTTATATCAATGTCAATGGCCATTCTTTCTCTAATTTTAGTATTTCGCACTCTGTCCAATCTGGTCTATCCAAAGCATCGTCGCCAGTAATCTATTTCGATTCAATTTATTTTTGTTTCTTTTACTATCTCCCATAGCTCTGCTCTATAAGTGCTTATACTCTCTATGATTATTTTGTACATCATAATTTATGTCTTTTTAGATATTCTGTTGTTCTATAAAACGATATTAAGTTGTCTTATTGTAGTTTCTACCCTGTCCTACCCTATTTCTCATTTCACTGTCACTTCCTCCTACATCAATTATGTTTACCTCTAAGTATTTGTACGTCTTTCGGTTTTTAATGCTTTCAGTTCCTAATACTAAATCTTCGCCTGTCCCACCAACGACAATATATTCAGTTTTTGATGTATTTATGGTTAAACCCCAGTTTATGTAGTCTTAGTTTAATTTTCTTAGTATGTAATCAATATGCATCTGATCTTCAGCCTTAATCACCTGATCATCTGCATAATGCAACGTAAGTAATTTATCGTCTCCTACAGTTACTCCCATATTTCGGTATTTTTGTCTCCATTGTTCAAGAGCTGCATTCAGGTATATCTTGAACAATGTAAGGGCATTACAACAGCCCTGTCGAAGCCTATTTGTCACTTTTATTTTATTTTATATTGGTTGTCCTATTTTGACACGACCCGTCATATTACTATAAAATTTTTGTATAGCTTGAATATAGATCTCTTTTCCTGAAATCGTCAAGAAAGCAGGTCATGTGATGACTCGGTTTGATCTTGAAAGTGTCACTTTGCAGGACTAGTCACTTTTGAGATTTTTGCAAGACTAGTAATTTTTACTTTACATTGGTGACCGGCCACCTTCACCGTGCACCTTGATGCGATAGAATTTTATTTAAAATTTTTTAAATGGCGATTTCAGAAAAAATGTAATACATTACACAGTATGAAAGTGTCTATGCTTGACTCGGATGATATAAAGAAGTACTCGGACGCTTCGCCTTCTCGTATTCTTCAACAAGCCTGCTCATTTGCATCATGTATCACTTTCATGTCTTGTAATATAATATACTATTAATTCCTCCTGTCGCATAACCTGCCATAATTTAAATAATGGGACACTGTCGTAGGTTTCCCTTAGTTCTATAAAACCATATGGTTTTCGAAATTACATGCTAATTGTTTGTCTATCAGCTGCTCTAGGCAAAACAGGTTGTCTACCACAGATCGTCCATAACGGCATCCACTTTGCTCCTCTATATCTGAAACTTTATTCTCAAGCCTATTTTTTATTATTTTTCCATAAATTCTTTGTAGCGAATGTGTAACACTCAGTGGTCTATAATTGCTACATTTTGTTTTATCACCTTTCTTGTAGATGTTAGTTATGTATGCCGTTGTCCACTAACTGGAAGTTCTTCTCTTCTTAGGAACAAATTAAATATATAAGTGAGAAGTGCATACAACTTCTCTGGTCCGTGTTTTATAATTTCGACAGGGATGCCACCAGGTCCAGGAGCTCTTCCATTTTTCATGCCAACTATAGCTTGTCTAGTTTCTTCTAGCGTTATCTCATTCTCTTCTTCAAAGAATTGTCAAGTTTATGATGTAGTTCATTTGGTTGGAAAGGTGGTCTCTTTTTACTTAGCAATTCTTTATAAAATTCCGTCCGCGCTTGCATAGATATCGGTTGTAGTCCGCTGTGTCCTTTGGTATCACTTCTTAAACTCTTACTTGTTTTCCAAGCTTCACTTGACCTAGTAGTTCCTAGATAATTATCAATCTGCTTGCATCTGTTTGCCAAGTTTCATTCTTTGCTTTTGCCACAGCTCTTTTAACGTTCCTGTTACTATGCATATACTGTTGTCGGTCATCCATATCGTTGGTTGACAGCCATCGTCGATATAATTGCTTTTTTTCTTGGACCATTTTCTCTATTTCGTCATTCCACCAGGGCGTTCTTTTATTGGAATTGTTTTGCACTTCCCCGACAGCTTCCTTTGCTGCTTTTTTGACCTTTTCTACATTATATTTGTACATAGGTTATCTCCGCAGAAGAGTAGTTTATGCCATTTAATTTTATATTCAAGCGTGTTCTGTATAGAAAGCTTGTAGGGTCTTCTTTTAAACTTTGCAGGTTGTATTTTGGGAACTTGTGTCCTTTGGTTTTTACCAGCTTCATTCGACTGGGCCAAGTTATGGTATGGAAAATACAACGTTGCTCGGACCAAGGAGTGATTAGAACCGCATTCCAATCTTCTATAGACTCTTACATCTTCAACTTGTATTCTTGATCGTTGTCTAGATATGACATAATCTATAATAGATTTTAACTGTCTTGAATGTTGCGTCCAGGTATATTTATGGATTTTCTTATGCTGGTAATAGCCATTTAATATCTTAGGTAAGTGCTCTTGACAAAAATCTATCAGTCTTTCACCATTATTTATGACTCTGACCTCATCATATCTTTCTACTGCATCATCATTCATCTTGTTACCTGTACGTGCGTTGAAATCTCCCAGCATCATAATCTCTTTTCTACTGACCACATTTTTAAGTAATTTTTATTTTTATCGTCAGAGGGAGCATACACACCGAGGATTATAAGGTCACTATATCAATAAGGTACCGCCATTAGTGATTTTTTATATCTATCCTTGTCGCACAATTTTCTCCAACTGGGGATAAAAACACATAACCTAACAGATTCCTCACTTTACAAGTGCCATTACACCAAAAAGAAAATCCTCAAAAACTAGTGTCTTCCCTATTGCACTTGGGAAATTTGTATTTGTTATCCTTATCTCACAATTTTCTCACATTTTCAAGCGAGGAATGGAATGGCGGTACCTTATTGATATAGTGACCTTAGAGGATTACTAAATCACATGCTTTTTTGTCAATTCGACTTTTATTAATCTTTCGTTTATTTGTTCCCAAGTCCTAATATATTTAGTCAACTGCTTTCTAATAAGAATTTATATATCTGCTTTTGCTCTCTGATCCTTATTTACGCCACTATAAAAATGTATAGACTCTTTTAGATCTTCGCTGCCTTGTTCTTTCTTTTTCGTTTTCGTCAAAACTATAATATCTGATGTGGACCTTTCTAATTCATTTAGTACCTCATTTTGTTTCGTTCTTAGGTCTTGTACGTTCCATGTGCTCAAAATCAATTTACGTTTTCGTTTGCTACGTCGTCTTCGATTTAGATCGTCCGGCTCTTTTCTACTAGAATTTTTAACGTGTTATTAGATTTTACAAGGTAGGGGTGCTGGCCCTATGCCCCAACCCCCAATCTGGAGGACCAAGATTTGTTTTCGAGGTGTTCTTAGTCGAGGTGCTCGAGTTTTAAGGCGCTGGAAATTCTCCCTTCCCGTTCAGGATTAAGATTTCTGAATGTCTGATAGATGTTTAACACAGAAACGTTACCTAGGATTTTTTAGAGGATATCTATCGAAATCGATATGCTTCCTTAGGTCATCATGTTAGCCATTTCATTAGGGTGTACGGAAAGTGTGGAGTGGAGAGGATTAAGGTTGGGACATGTTTTTCCTGACAAAGCGGGAGGTCGGGGAAACCAAGAACTTGCAAGGGCAAGGTCGCCAGTCCTTGAAATAGGTGTATCTTTCACCGGGATCGTAAAGAATTACCTACCGCTACCCTACATCCTCAGAATTCAATTTGACATACCGTTTGTTTTTGATTCGTCAGCATCATCAGCAGCACTGTAGTCAACTATACTACTCATTGTTTTACTCTTGTATAGCTCTTTTTATTTCTGTCTATTTGTTTAATTTGGGATCCAATTATATCCAACCTGTTTTTTTTTCTGCACCATCGGCATAATCAAAATCATCAGTATTGTTTACAATACACATTCTCTAATTTAATATTACGTAATTACGCTCGTTCTTGATGATTATTTCATTAAATGCAATATGGCTCTTGACATGATTCGCCTTTCTACACCGTGGTTATTACCAGCATCGCCAGCTCATATGTTTGTTTGAATGTAAACTTATATTAGGTGCTTCTGGATTCGGTTCCTGTACTTGGTATGCAGGTATCTTACGCTTTGTTTTTGAGTTTGTATTTTGCATTTTATTGCCTTTCCGACAGAAAATGTATGGAGTGTTTTATGGAAGAAGCATATGACTATAAATTATTTAGTAATGCATCGCATGGTGGTTAGTTCAGCCTTCTATTCCTTTCCATATAATGCCTCTCCAATTTGTTTCAAAATTTCTTTATCTTCCATTCAACTCTACCACCTGAAATCTGCATGATTATTTATGTCATCTGAGGCCGCACCCTTGCAAACTTCCCTAGCCATGTGCGTTTAAATTCCTTGTATTTTTTATCTCTATGAGACAGGAAAGGGAAAACACATCAAAATAGGTGCGTCATACTCAAATTTTTACGCCGCTTGTTCGCTACGGTCGGTTCAACGTAACAGATGTACTTTGCGTCATACCTATCACTGTGTTTCAATACCCCAAGAGGAACTTTTGTATGTTATCTATCGATGTACACTACATTTTAGAGCTACTAACCCCTTTTACGTTTATTAATGTCGACCATGTACATGCATAAATTTCAATAGACCCAAATACAGTTCAAACGACTTTCCTTTTTATTTATGGTTCTTATATTTTGTGTTTTGTGAATGCCTTATGCTCTCTGTGATGTATTATTTATAAGGTGCCTTGTCGAAACTAAAAGACTAACAAAGGTAAGTCCGAAACTAACCGGAACGTCTCGCAAGAACGTCGTAGTGCAGCGACGGTCCTCTGACTTCGACTTTCTATGAGCCGAAAAGTTTCTCCCTCATTCTATCAATGAAATTCGTGATTAGTGGCGCTTGTTCGCCCCCCCCCCCCGCCCTATTTTAATTATAATAAACCCCTATTATGACAGTATCTCGCTCTAAATTACTTCTTGTTGATCCCGACCCCTCTTCTCCCTGATCAAATAGCCGGAAACCGTCTGTTACAGCAAGTTGAGGCATGATCAGAGTAAGCTTTGAGATTTTTGAAGATTAACGTGTCCTAACCACCAATTTAAACGAACCCAAAGTGCTTTAAGAGCGCTCTATACCCTCTCCAAAGTTTCTACTGCGGGGCAACGGTGTGGGCAGAGGTAACATTTCGAGATGCAGTGGGCGGTCTCAAATTGGTGCTAGACCAGATAAAAGTACCTACGAACAGTCGGTGACGTTATGACTTTTGTAATAAACCAGCGCGGACTGTTTTTAGCAATTTTCGAATTTGACGTTTTATGTTGTTCCGTTATATGGGACATCAGAAATTTGCACCTTAAAAATGCCCAAAAAACTAGATAATTGTGCGTAGCATCATTTATTTGTTAGAAAAAATCGTTTTAATTAGTTTTATTTTGAAATTTTGGAATATTGAAAAAAAAATTAGCTTGGCACATTGATATTGCTTCATGGAGAAAATAATGTTACGACAATTTTGCAAAATTCCTATTAATAATAAAATGAGAAGTAAAATTCTGATAGACCCATGTATAGTGTTCTTAAGGTCGTAAAAGCCGTTTTGAGTTGTAACACTTTATTAATATCACTTTCTACTTGAAGTTCGCCTGTTTCGCCATCACTGTTTAGACATTTGTCATTCAACTCTATATACTTATTGATAAAATGTCATCAATATCTGATGCACCACCTGCTTGATTTTCTGGAACGTATTCTTCGTCAGATTAATCGAATTCATTACTTCCGTCACTCTCTGCATCGGAATAGTTGAGCAGTCATCCTAAACATTAACAAAAATTAATGGTATTTATACAATAACAACGAACTGTACATTCAACAGCTTACCGTTTAAAGTTTCCTGCTCTGCTACTAATTATAATACACTTAGACAAAACTACACACTTAAAACTCTTAAACTATACGTCAACAAGCTGTCGATGACAAGCAGAAAGTAATGCTGTATGTAATTCATCTAAAATGACCGTGGGCACCCGGGTGCCAAGGGTAGAGGCTAGTGTATGACACATTTCGCATGAACATAAAAGTTAAGCACTGTACAAATGTTTTTGATAGAAAGCCTTGGACGAACTTGAAAATGAAATGGAACATTGTGATTAAGGGAGAGAGTAGAAAAGACCGATTTAAAAAATGAAGCTGAAAAGCTTACTCAGGAACTGACACATGGAACATTAGAATCGTGTTGCAACCACGAAAAATTAATGAGATACCCATCAAACATAAACAGACTAAAATAACGTAGTAGCAATTCAAGAACTCAGATGGAAGGATCAAGGTGAGATCCGAAAAAAGGCTACTTACGATACAGTGGAGATGAACAGCAAGAAAGAAATGGCATTGGATTTATTCCATCAAACAAGATACAAATCAACATGCTACAGTTTCAACCTATAAATGGCAGGATAGCACTAATCAAAGTTGAAGGAAAGCAAGCAGACAGTATCTATGTTCATGTATAGGCTCTAGCAGAGGAGGCGACAAATTTCGAAAACGAGAATTTTCCTGATGAATTATAGAAATTAATAGAAAACATTTCAAATCTCGACTGCTAGAGGACTTTAATGCCCAATTAGGAAAGGAAGTGTATATAAAGGATTTAAATAGTAAGCAAGAATACAATCCGCGATACTACCAATGCCACTGGGCACATCATAAAACTAAAAAAATAAACCAGATAGACCAACTAGGTATGAGTAACAAAAGAAAGAAAAACGTTGATATAGGATGCAAAATCGTATAGAGGAGCAAATTTTGACTGATGACCATTTACTAGTAGCCAAAATAAAAAAAATAAATAACAATAGAAAATGGAACTAAAGGAAAAATGGACAAATACTGGATTAAAAAAAAGAAGAATGTAAGGTGGTCAGGAACGAATGAAGAACTAGAAGAACTTACAACCTGCCAGGCCATTAACCAAGAATGGAGTTACATAAAACATATGGAATAATGACGACTATGAAGAACGAATAAATAACAAAAATAAAGTGCAACAGATAGCTGCAAACACAGAGACGAGAGGATTGCGAAGTATACAAAAAAAAAGAAAGCAACAGAGAATATGAACTAGAAGATTTAAAAACAAGGGTAGAAGAATGAAATACAAAACAGGATGTATGAACACTGAATGATAAGATTTTCTTTACAAACTGCCAAGTGGTTAAACTCAAAAGCACTAGGAAATAACAGAGGAATGAGATATAAGATAAAGAACCAACCGAAGAATAATAAAGCCTTGACAAGTAATTAAATAATAGCGGAAATGCAATACAATAAGGAGGGGGGAAGGAGAACTTCCAGGAAATTGTTTAATCTAATTATAAGCACATGGAGAAAAGAAGATAAAAGTATGCTAACAGAATGGAAAATGAGAATTATAGTACTACTACACAAAAAAGGGACCATCTCACAATCAAGATTGCAACAAAACTTTGAATCAACAATCCCGAGACGGAAGGTTAGCCGCATTGCAGTACTTGGGAATGTAATTCTATTTTTGTATTTTGTTAATTGTAAACACAAAGGTTTCTGATCGCTATTCGTTCTTAATCCATGGCAGATTTACTTCATACCCATCTTAAAAATTAATTTGAGTTTTTCTAAGGCGTTCAAGCGCGGCTAGTCCCATTTTCTGTCGTGGAGTTTGATTTTTCATGAGCCATATTTTTAATAGTTGCCAATTTCCAAAGATCAGAAATTCATGATTTCTGCGCCAATAGAGGATTTGACATGAGCGTATAGGTATTTTTACTATAATAAAACCAAATTGGGCCGGAGAAATTCTTTCGTCACTTCCACACTTCAATAGTTTCAGTCATTTATTCAGTTTGTTACTTCTTTGCGATGACTTTGATTTTGAACTCCTTTGTCATATTTGTGGGATTTCTTCAGGTAGACAGGGACTCTACCAGGGGAAATATGAAATATGCACATTTATAACTAGTTTTACGTAAGGTTTCCAATGCTCTTAAGTGGGATTTAAACTTGTTGTACAGTTCCATAACTTCACATATCCTTCTGAGGATATATTTTGAATGACTAGCTTTTAATAATAATTGTCCTACGTTGAATTAGTAGATTTTTTTTTCTAAATTGAAATTTCAAATTTGCATATTCTTCTAATTTTCAGGACCGTGGCACACTCCCTCCAGCTTCTAATAAGTATTAAAATGTATCTTCTGAGTCGATGTTATTCTGGTTTCTCGCCTGTATTGCTCATTTTCATATTTAAAGATATATTCTGGGATTTTCAAGTCAAGCCTGTTATTTGCGCGCCTGGCCTAAAGGCGCACGTTGACGAACGACTCCCGAATGTATTGTTCGAGCTCGCCCTAGGGTTAAATACTTAGAAGCTGCGAAAGAAGCATTGCAGTAAATAAGTGCTGTTTAAAGTGCAGCAAGCCAGCGTTTGCTTTTGTAGCCAACCCCAATTTCGTCGTGTGTCGGTGAGTACACAATTTGAAGCAGTCAGGTATATTCTTCACGTCTTTTGTAAAACGTTACGTCAGTAATCATTAAGGTACCTGCCAGCAACCAGGGGTGCCTTGTGCCAGTGCTTTGGATGGCGCAATTAGAGGATAAGGCTAGAGTGCTACGCAGGAATTCTTATGATCCAACTTTCATGAAAATTTTATACCGAAAACTTTTTATTAAATTGGTAAGCAGTCGTTAGCAGTGTGAGAATCGTATTTACCTACTCTAGTTCTGCCGGGTTTTAATACAGGCAAACGCAACCAGGGGTGGCTTCAGCCAAGACCGTCTTTCTACAATTTTATTGGTTGTGCTTTTAAGAGCAATTATTGCGGCGCTATTTTAATAATGTTTTATGTATGTTTGATATATGTTGAACGTACATGTACAATGTACTTGTATAACGTACATATCGCACGTAGGCTGTTGTAGGTTTTAATCCTATTATCTTTTGCTTTTTGCTTTGGATTTTATATATGTTTTAAAGTCAATAAGCAGATTGATTTTTCTTGCATGTTGCTTGAAGTGAGTTTCAGCCCGAGAACAACATAGGCTCGGAACGGTTTTTTTGCAAATAGTCATCGTTCGCAACCACGACAGGGTAATTAAGGAGTTTCATGTGCATTGAGCTAGCAAGATAATCAAACGGGCAATAAATTATTCAAATATTAAAGAGCACAAAGCGTCTTGTTTCAATATGGCTTGCAACGGTAGGGTTCGAACCACAGCATAACCATAAGCACTGTTACAGTATGTCTTAATATATTTTGCACAATTGTCCACAAAATCCTAGTCATTCACTTTACTCACCCCTAAACCTTTTCAATTCTAATTTCGGTAACTGGAACTATCGCTTGATGCGAGTTGGGCTTGAACGGTAAGTAGATGTTTTCTTTGCATTACCTGTTATGGAATATGTGCGATCTGATTATTCAACTTCATAAACAGAACTAAACTTGATTCGAACTAACTGCAACTTCTTTTCATAGACAAAATTGTCATCATTAACCAAAACTTCACATATATGAACGTCTATGGAAGGCAAGAAGAAACCTTCTCCAACTTGGCTAATAGGGACTGGAAAATGTATTTTGCCGATTTCTCTTTCAACAGTAGCAGCGACGAATAAATTGTACTTCTTCGTAAATTATGTACGGTTGGAGTCTCCTTCTTCTTCTTCTTCTTACATTAGACCAGTGGCTTGTTTATTTCGCACAGTTGTGGTTTATCGAATCATGGATTGGGGTCTTTAGTCATTTCACTTGTTTCATATTCTTACTTATAGATCACGTCGAAGTCGGTGTTACTACAATATGAAATAGTAGGTTCGCACCGAATTTCACTATTCTACGTTAAACGAATAGATTCAAAAATAAAATTATTGGCGCGGCCTTGATTTCGCGGAACCAGTTTTACACCTTACACATTTAGAACTTGAGAGAATATTTCTTAATTTTCGCTCTTGTTTATCAGCTGCTGTTATTATTTAATTAAATCCTTCTGTCTCTTGACAACACCCATCTTTCTACGCCATCGTCATGATCTGCATCATTAGTTTATCTGTTCTTTCTTATATTTGTTTTGCTCTTTGTAAAATTTCAAACCGCACATCGCTGATCTTCGACCCTAGGAAGGAATGCTTTTGGGCCGGACTCGGTACAGGAACTCGCGCTAAACGCCATTTGAACAAAACCACATATCTACCTAATTTAATACCATGACGTTATATTTATGAACTTCTCCAGGTAGCAATAGATTGATAACGGGCCAGCTCCGGATTTCCTCTGATTATATCAACTGCAGTTCTTTATGTTCCACATAACATCGATTTATATTGTAACATCCTAGCCCTCTGCTAATAAGGGCTAATGAATTTAATAAATTACCTTCGGGTAGCTTTCTCAATCGGAGTTAATTTGGTTCAGTCAGATATACACTTGGAAATTAGCAAACAAACACCAGGATAATTTTAGACAGTTTAATAATAATGTTCAATATTTACAAACATAAGTATATCTCGTAAAAGCCAAATAAAATGTATTTTACAATGAATTTTAATAATTATGCTGGACGTCCTGTTGCCCGTTCCTTACGCCTCGGCAACTCGTTTTGCATCTGCGTGTGGATGGTCCGTTTAGCCGCGTTCAGGAAAAGTCGTCGGAACGCCACTGGCCGGGAAGACGATTTGTCCAAAGTAATTCACGGTGGTGCCAACCCCCGGAAGCCAAATATCAGGTTCGATGTCGAAAACACGTGTAGCTGCAAAATAGGTTATTTCGAGTATGCTATGTTTTACGCCTTACGACACCGTGATAGCCTTGCAATTCCCGGGGATACGGTGAAGTGCTTGTGCGTGATGCGGCCGAATGGGAAGTTGACGACGTTTATCCACCTGGGGCTCCGCTTCGTTGTGGCGGCCTGCGACAATCCACGGCCACGAAGGTGCCGCAGATCGTCCGTGTTACGATGGGAAGATGTTTGGAACGGTGAGTACAATCCTGTAGTCAAACAGATATTAAATGCAATCTTAAAGGGGCCTTGGGGGTCGGCTACGTGCCGGCCTTTAATAACATGAAATTTGATACGCTCGGGCCGGGCAAATTTTATGTTGGTCTGGCTAATTTATTTATTATTACAAAATCGACATATGAAACGGCCTGGTTGTTAAACCCTCGTTTCGAATATGTCCTCCAGGAAATTTTGATGTAATTATTTGCCAACGGAATTTCAGGAAATTTTAATACAATTATTTGCCAACGGAATTTGGGACCAAAAGTCTACGCTGAGTTCAGGTTCTTTTTGTTTAGCAGGTATTAGCGTAGCCAGTAAAACGGTTTCCCCACTCGTGGAGCATCGTTTCAGACAACTGACTTTTCAGGAAATGGGCTTAATTAAATGCTAGCTAGGAACACGGTCTCCATGAGCGGAGGCATCGGTTCAACTGTAGCTACGGGAAAATACTAAAGGATATCGGGATCCGAAGTTTAGACGGGAAGAATATCTTTGAACGGTCGGACAGGAACAGGAAGAGATGATTTGGGGCTGGATAGATACTGGAATGAATGCGAATGGATGTCTATGAATGAAGTGCCCCTGAATGCCTCGCGAAGCAGCTTTTTATGGGCTCCTCTTCGTGCTTCGTGCGTCTAGCAACCACTTCGGGCATTCTAAGTGGGGGAGCAGCACAATACGTGGAGCGGGGATCTCTTGATCACGTATTGGCAGCGCGGGCGAAAAATTCAAACGCGTAACGTAGAAATCGCTAGGAGAAAACGCGCGAATTAATTTTAATTCTGAAGAACGCGTTTCTGCTGGGCGAAACGTAACAATATTGTCTCTATCTTTTAGTATAAGGCAACAATGCAGACGCGATTACAAGTGATAGAAGCACCAAGAAAATGAGGAAGGTGAATTCATACAGCAAATACTCCACGAATTCTCACGACGCCGACGTTTCAAACGTCTCCTTATGATTTGGAAGCATTGTTAACCTTTTCAGGGTAGAATAAACAATCAGTGACGCCGAATAAACAATAATAATCACCTTGTACGTATTTACCGAATTAGCTTGTATACTTAAACACCTGAACTTCTAGAGTAAAACCCCACCTATGTCCCACTGAGGCTAGTCGTGTTCACTTTATTATATTTGTTGTCGGTAGTAATTAGTTTATCGCACGTAAGATCTTTTGAACATAATTATATTAAGCATATCATCGCTAAAAAGCTTATGACTATAAATAATTTAATAACTTATAACATGATTAAAGCTTTTCAGATGAACATGTGTATCATTTCTACACACGCTGTTGCATAGTAAAGTTTAGATGCATGGTGTACATAATGTAGTTGTTCTTTCTTCTTAGGTCTACTTCAGGATGTAGGTCTACTCAATTTGTTTCCAATTGATCTCTTTGCAGTGCTTTAAACAGATTCTTTAAACAAATGCTACTATACTTTTAAATGTTTGTTGAAATTAGGCTAGCCATTTGGATCTTTAATCTTCAGAGCGAGGTAAAACTATATCAAGACAAATTTAGTCAATTTTTAATGGCGCATTCGAACGCGTAGATAAATACAAACCATTATGTAAACATCGGAAAAGTACTTAAAGACGTGGTGTTGGATTAATTTTCTCATATATTATTTATTAATGTATTTTTGACCGTTTGAAACTAGTTGGAATAAATAATTTATAATATGTATTCACTGGTTTTACAAACCTTGAAAGCTAAGTAGCAATTTAATATAATCAAGTGCTATATTTTTGTTTAATTTTTTTCTAATAGCTTAAAGGTTCTCAAATTATTAAAATGACTGCTTTTTTGGAAATGATACCATACGTCTTTCCAAATACTTTAACATTTACTCACTACCGTTCCAGCTGCAATTAAACGAAGTTTGTCGTTAATGACACTCAAGAGGATTAGTGCTGTGGAAGGCATGTTTGTAATAGTATATTACCTAGGTGGAAAGTGTTTCATTACTGTCGAGAGATTAAGTAGTTAACCGAGACTCGAGACAGGAATGAAACTTTTCACCGTACTCACAATAGATTTTTTTTATTATTTATTTAATTAGGTAAATTTCAAAGAATACGTATTTTTATCGCAGTTTATTAAGTTACTTTAACAAAGGAGTCTGCGACGATGTTGCTAGGTAATATAACAAATTCATTGAAAGTAAAGTTTAGCAACCCGGAAAAAAACATTTCACGGCTAGCTGGTTAGCAAAGTAAACAACGACTCGCTTTCCTACCTTTTTGAAGGTTAGAAACGTACCTATTATTAACCGATTGTGAGTAAACGTTTTTCCAGACCACCTACCAGTTTCCTGTTTATTCTTAAAAGTTTTTTTTTTAGTTTTTATATTTATAAACAAGAGCACAAGACATGTTGTTTCATAAAACGTGGAGTTTGGAAGTAGAGATTTCAAAACAGCAGTACTTGTACTATTTTCCTTTCATGTGGCTTTTTCGTATATGCGGTTGTTTTCCCATCACGGTCCAGAAAACTGCATTTGCTTTTTTCCTGAGGCTATCACCATTTTGGACTCTTTACAGTTGCATCTTTGGTGCGGCGACTAGTAAGTATCATTACTAAATATTGCAAGCAGCCAGACGATAAGTGTTAGTTCTTTTTACATATTGCGGAGTTATGCTGGATATTATCGACGGCGAAGACGGCATGCTAAAAATTGCAACAATCACCGACGCATGGGTAATGTTTGTTGCTGTCAACGCCTACTGCGCGGTGCTATTTTATGGAGTCTTTCTAAACCCCTTCCAGTTCCAACAATTTTTTGAATATCTTAGACTGCTCCACCAGGTATCTACATCGTTTATCAATTGTTGATATGTAAATCCAACGGTGTGTTTCAGGTGGATGTCGTTATTCAGACGAGATACAAACGTTGTGAGAAGTACAAATCGTTGGCTATTATAGCCATAATCGGTAGTGCAGTTATCGTACAATCGTGGTTTTACGTATCAGCGTCCTATGAAATTAATGGGGATAGAGTGGGACTCAGTGGTGTATTACGAACATATCTTTTTCTGAACTCCATTTGTTTCCTCAATTACATGGTTGAAAACACCAGCCGGGTGTTGATAAACAGCATCGAAATTCGGCTAAGAAAACTGAACGAACTGTTGGAGCAAGAGTATTACACTCTGCTGAACTGCTTTAAGGAACATAGACTTAGCAAACAAATTAATTTTGTACAAGTTAGCGACACACATTTGGTAGTAGAGATTTTGACTAGTAGAAGTGAGTATCTGTATATTTGTAATTTCAAACATTGACTTTTTTCCATCTTGTAGCTCATACCATAACGAAACTGATGAAGGTCTATCAAGATATCATAAAAGCAGCTAACGTATTGAACTGCTTCCTCGGACCAAGCAGTGTGGTACGTTAAACTCAAGCGATATTCTAAAAGGGTAACTTGGTAAATTACAGATAACGCTTTCGGTTGTCCTGTGGTTTCTAGTAGAAGCTCCATTTTTTCTAATAACAAGGGGCTCACTTAGCTCAACTCCAAGAATATTAAGGACTCTTTTGCAAATAGTGCGGGTGCTCTTGGTTGTAGAGCCGTCGTACTCTAACCTTTGTCAGGTAGCTACTGAGTTTTTAAACCATAGTTGTGTTTACCTCCTATATCCATAGATTGATCTTACAAAACGACTCGTGTGTGACCTGCTGTCCTACAGAACTGACAGAAGGTATCATAGACAAATCAAGAAGTTTTCCCGGGTTTTGAATTTACGCGAACTCAAATTCTCCCCTTGTGGTCTGGTTACGATAGACCGTTTTTTGTATGCAACGGTAAGTCAGAGTCGAATAGTTTTAAATAGTTCTATATTTTTTTTTCAGCTTATCGGGACCGTCATCACGTTGTTGATTGTGTTACTCAGCTTCAGAGAAAATGAGACGAAATAAATGGTCTTTACTTACTCTAGCTTTGCTGTTAAAAGTACATGTTAGTGTGATACGTATAAATTATGGTCAAATAAATGTAAATATGTGTATTTCATCATTTTATTTCCTACTAATACATTCTCTAAATTGCTGGAGGTGATGCCAGATAAAGATATAACCTGTTACAGTTAACTGAGTTGACGAAACTCACGGATGAGTGAGTGCCAAAGTCCGGGAAACGTCCACACTTACCCTGGAAATCGTTACAATACAGGCTAAAGGCCGCGGCTCGAATACGCTCAGGAAGGTGGGCGTGGTCCTAAAACGGTACGCCACAGGGCAAGCGTGTCGGTATGTATAGGATGTTACCAAATAAATGGGCGCCACAAGATCCAATTTGGAAAACCCACTGTTAACCGAATCTTAAAAGCCAAACGGTACAGAAATACTCAAATACTGACTCTGGGAACAACAGCGAAGAATACGCGCTTATTGCTTCAGTTAAATATTGTTAGCCAATCTATTTAGCTAAGTTCGTAAACGTGAATTGCAGAAATGAACGCATTATGCTTTATTAGTGCACAATGGTTAAATGCAACAGTAGGCAGATAACGAATCTATTTGATTAAGTTCGGTCAAATGAGATGCAAAACGGCAAATGTAATTCAGCCGGCGTGCTTAATTAGTTGTACGCCAATGAAAGGCATCAGAAATAAACACACAGTGCGGGGATCAAATGTAATTTTAGCGGCGTGTTTAATTAGTTGTATGCCAATGAAATGTCAGAACACACAGTGCGGCGATCAAATGTAATTTAGCGGCGTGCTTAATTAGTTGTACAATAATGAAATGCAGAAATACCTTGTTTGAACAGCTCGGCCTCGGTGCGAAATGACCAAGACGGTAAGAGGCGGCGTCGTGTCACCACAGCTGTCGTTCGGTTTGAGGCCGGTGATACTAAAAACGTCCAGAGAATTCCTTTTTATTTATTCGGGCATGGCAGTTTAACGCCACTCGGCGACCACACGCCTAAAGAGCCGTTGAATTAGGCTGCTCGCAAGAAGGATCCCGTTACACCCAACAGACGTATAAGCTAAATGAGCTCGCGAAAAACTGTACGAGTGGCCACGGCAAATTTAGGACCTCATCACATAACCCCACAAAACACAAACCATTCACACCGCTTATCGGGCACCGTCTGTCTATTAGGAAAGTCATTAAAAGTCGCGGTAACAGCACAAGCCATCTCAAAAGCAAACCGCTCCCTCACCCGGACGGGCGCGGGGCGGAGACACAATCACACTATGCGACTACACTCTCTGGTGACGCAGACTGAATGCCTCAAAGAGCTACAAGTCACGTTTTTGGCTAGCGTTGACGGCCGCGCGGGTGCCAGGTGTGTTCAATCGCAGCGCAAGCTGCGTCAAAACCGGCAACGCGTGTTTACTAGCAAGCGACCGATGTAGAAATCATTTTGCTTGCTCTCATGGGCTAAATTTTGAATAACTTGAAAATAGACGTTCTTACAACTGATGGGGCACGCAGCTGCATGAAACAACAATGTAAAAATTGGCGCGGACGCTAAACCTTTAAATGAAGCCAAAAGCCACGCTGGTGTCTGAATTTCTTTTTGATGCCAAAAGCTGAAGCGTTATGCGATAAGTTATAACGGAAATGGCTCCGATATACAGGCAGGGTTGCCAATTCTGTCCTAAAACTACAGAGAGATAAAATGGCCTGACAAACTTTTTGGGATTTCAAAGTTGAATAATTTTAAATGCAAAACTAGAACTTACCGTTTAAATCTTATTAAGCCGTAGAGAACATTTATTGTTGCATTTTAAACGGTAAATTAGAATATAAACTAAATTAAAATTAGAATATAATTGAAGAGTTTAGCAGACTAAAAGACACGCAGCTCCATACATTTATTGAAAGCTTAACAAGATAAAAGTAATATTTGCTATATTCGCCCTGGTACAATTTTGAGCTCAGGAATATGAATTCTCCCCGTAGGTAGGATTATGTAGCCTCTTTGGTGTTGCACTGTATATTCACAACTTCTACCACTTGTACCCGTCGGAGGGTGCCGTTACCGCTAATTAAGTTTCGTCGGACTCAAACAGTCGATTGAGTTCGTACTTGTTTCTCCTTGTGGTCTTTTCGACTTCGCTGAATTTTCATCTTTTTGGGTAAACCTTTATTACCAAGTTCCAGCGTCTCTACAGTCCGGACGACCTTCTTCGTGGGCCAGTCGTGTCTCAAGTCAGTTCCAGCGGTTGTGCCGTCCAGGTTACTTCGTGGGATTTCTCTGTCCCCGGTTCTACGGATAGCCCCTTCTACACCATTGCTTGTTGTAAACATATTTTAAAGTATAACAATTTGATTCCTTTGAGATTTCTTACTTGTAGCAAATAATTACAGTTGATGTTTTCTTGTATTATGTTTTACGATACACTATAATATTCATTGTTAGATTACTTATTTTTCAAATTGAGAAAAGTCTACTCGTAAGAATAACAAAGACATGAATAAGATCGATTCACTCCTATCTCACTGAAACATCAACGACGAAGGACATTGTAGGATCAGCCGAACTATATACCTTTGAGTCATGATTAAGCCAATTCTATGTGACAGAAAATTGTGCCATTCAATACATATCTGGATATATGAAGAGAGGTCACTAAGGAGGACGTCGTTTGAAGAATGTGTTGCCCACAGGTGCTGCCGAACACCGTTAAGAAGAGGACGCTCAAATATTTGGGCTACATCATGAGGACTGTGCACAAATACTGCCTCTTAGTTACTTCCAAATTTTCATCCAAAAATATGTGAAGCTAAGGAGAGGATCCGGTAGAAAAAGATGTCTTGGCTCGCGAATCTCAGAAACTTTTGCTAATTGATGGTGAAGATTAAAAGATGTAAAGGCCTGACAAGCCTGTGAAACTAAGAGAAGAAGAATACGTATTTTTCAATACTTTAAATTCCGTTTACGAACATTCGAGTTGATGCCAATTATTAGGTAATCTTTTGCTCTGCGTCACATTGTCATTAACTGCTTGGCGCATTAGCAATTTTTAGATTATTTATTAGTTTTTGTTGTATTTCTATATGAATAAACAATGAATTGACATTTTAGGGAAAACTGAAAATTAATTAATTAATTATTTTTTTAAATGTATTTAAAAAACCAAAGTTGGTGTCACTTCCGGTGAAACCGGAAGTGACACTAACTTTGGTTTTTTAAACAGATCACTCTATATGTTTTATGTTTTTCAGAATCTACGACTCAAATTACATACAACAGTGTTGCCAAATTGGCTTAGGTATTATTAGTTATTACATAAAAATATTTAAAAGAATAATTGATTAATTAATTTTCACTTTCAGATAAAGATAAACTAGTGCATGATGCATATCGTTAGATTGGTAATTAAATTTTCTGTTTAATGGCAAGATGGCCCTTGGTAGGTTCCATTTAAAAAAAGTGATTTTTTTCGAAAAAACGTGTTTAGCAAATTTTGTTCTTTTATTAAGGGTTTGTTATTGAATCCATTTATAAAATAGCTATTATTAAGAGTTGCTAGAGTCAATTAGAATAGATTTTTTCAAGTCAAGGCCTTCTATGGTATAAAATAAAAACTGAAAAAATAATTTTTTTGTTTAAAAAAATTGAAATTTGACAATACTGTTATATGTAATTTGACTCGTAGATTCAGAAAAACATAAAATATACAGGGTGTCAGGGTGCTCTATTTAATAAATCAAAGTTGCTATCATTTACGGTAAATCCGGAAGTCAGCCATTTTGAATATGTCTATAGACCAATCATAAATTATGTCTAGTATCTTGGTATAAAATTTTATCCAAATCTATTCATAAATAAAGAAGATATAAGCATGGCCCTAGTCTCATTGTCACCCGGTATATCTATATATATATATTCCCAATCGTGTATTTGTTTTATAAGAAAGTGTATAGTTGTGCAATAAGTTTTGTGGCGTATCCGCGTTAGAAGTGCAACGCCTTAAGGGTTATGAGCCAGTTTAGCAGAAGTGTCTTCCCTGTGGAAAAGGGTAAGCATCTGCTAGAGATTTAGCTTATCGTGCGAAGTGACGTTACCAGCAGGTAGAATTCTTGAGGTATGTTTGTTATGATTTATTAATGTTATTTTTTCAAATTTGTTGTATTATTGTAACATCTCGATAGTTCGGTTATATTAAAAAGCATATCCAAACACATTGGTAATACCTACTTTAGTAGGGCGGGCGTCACTGCAAAGCTTAGGCAATGGATTATCCCGCAACATTTGCAGTTGCCGTGAGAGGAGTCTCGGTGGAACGGAGTACGTATGCGACTTATTTTATAGAAATTTATAAAAGAGAAACACAAAAGGGTCTTGCAGGCAACTTGCCTCACATAACTGGTTTTACCTGAAATAATTCTCTTGAAGAGCGTTCTCTTATTTGTAAGAGTTGAACAACTTTACATCTTTCAGTTTGCTTATCACTTTTGCCAATCAAGTTCATATATGCATAGTAACAACAAATTTATTGCTCAACAAACAAACAAAGTGACATAGTTTAGTTCACTAAATGTTGCGGCCTATGACTGCTATCGTGATGACCAGTTGTTTACCGGGTCGAGAAGACAAGTGAACACTTGTTACAAAAAAAAATCATTGGCGAGCTACGAGACAATCAGCTGTAATTAAACAAGGATACGTGCCCCGAGCAAAATCGTTACGAAAGGCAAGGGGTCGCAGTTAGTCGGGACTACTAAAGCCAACTCTGTCTTAGGCCATACTTTAAAATACATGCAAGTTTAAGATGTCAAATCTTGAAGCCGGTGCCCTAGAATTTTCACTTGATGTGCGTCGCAGAACCACGTACGGACACTGTACTGGATTCGGGGCAGCGAACGTTGCAAAAAATTCGTGTCACGAATAATGTGCTAGTAGAGTAGAGTGGACCATTTTGGAACCACTCCCACCGCTTGTCCTTGAGTTTAAGGCCAAAGCTACGTTTCAGGCCAAAACCACGTTCAAGGTCAAGGCCACGTTCAAGGCAGGCCAGATTCGTGGCCAAACAAAGATTAAGGTAGTGCTTAGAACAGACAGTGCACGCTTAACACATTTAGAAAGAAAATAGTCATGAAGTAAGAACGCTCCAACCTAGGATACTTTATGTCTAAATTATAACTCGTCTAAGATTCGAACCTAGGTCCCACTGTTCATTCCGCAGTGGTACAGTGTACCATATCTGCAGCCGAAGGTGTCTTTACCGCGAGACCATCAATCCTTATAAAATATTTGATTATTGTAAAATGATTTAATTTTGTTGCTTAAAATACAAATGCATATACAAAGAGTAAAGACAGTAGTGGCTAGACAAAATGATTGTAATACCAACATATACAGAAATACGTCACCGACAAAGACAATACAGCGAATAAAATAGTGCTTAAAAATATGGTAGATATACACCAGGAATTGTTTGCGGGGGCAAGCAGTTTCTTCAAGACAGCAGATTTATTCTTTAGCAAAATCGTTTGCCAATTGGTGTCCACCGCATATGTATGAAAATGGTTTTTTATCTTGAACGTGGTCAGCGCATGTGTACTTGTAGGGGTTTGTCATGACCTCTCTAACCATAAATATAAATTCCACAGTAGAAATACTGTACAGAATCAATCGTGTCGTTGATGGAAAATAAATCGGCTTCTGCATGCGATTCTGGAGTTTGAAACCGTCTCCAATTGCTGAATGCCCTTTCAAACGGCACTGAAAATGCGGTACACGAGCGTCGAAGCACATGATGGTAGCAATGGTGATAACGGACTAACAGCTTGCATGTTTGCGAAAGCCTTATATTGCACAAGTGAAGTTCATGCTCTTCGAAATCACAACCACCACGTGCACAATATCTTATAATTCGAGGTTATAGAATAAACCACAAAACTGTTGGACACGATATATATTTACATTCGTTTATATTTATTTATATACTCGTACATATGTAATATATGCGACTTCGCGATCCTCCAGTCCTGCTAGAAACCGGTCCACTGGCCTGTAAACGTACGTCTACTGCCAGACAGTTGTTGATTCGTTGATCCGGAAGATGGTGACGACTGTCTGGAGGCATCCCTGAGATGATGCTGGTGGGCAAACAGCCAAAATCCGACGAAAGTGGAGATAAAATACCTCGGCATTTTTGAAGTGAGTTGCCATAGCTCCTGGAGGATTATGGTAGGTGCAATACGTTTGTGGGGTCAGTGGTAATAAACGGAATGAACAAGAATTGACTACAGTTGGAGGAACCTGAATGGAAAGGGCTTGTTGGAAATCAAGATGTGATAAGCCGGCACATCCGTGAAGATCAACAGCGACAACCAATGGAACGGAACAATTGTGCTGCAGGAAAGAGGCCGATCCGAACTGTATCTGGAAATGGAGTTAGTAGCAGAATTGTGGGAGTTGTTGCGGCTGCTGCAGTCCAAATATGAACATTTGTAAGGTTAAATGTTTGAAAAATTTTAACCAGTGTAATTGACGCTGTTTGAATGTACCCGCCGCCTTTAAAGGGAGCTTCGAGGACGCGTTGCCACCCATACAATCGGAGAACGTGAGGTACATGTAATAGAATTTACAGAATCTATATTAAGCGATTCAGTTCATATAAATCACCATGATATTTATTGTTAGAATTATTGTAAATGCTTTTAAATTAAATAGTTTATCTGTTTAGATAGGTAAGTATGCTGTGTTCGAAAGCTTTACTTTGTTATAAATAAAGTTGTTTTTCTATTATGTATACGGGAGTTCCAGCTAGAATTACATATGATTGAGGACATGAAATTTCTTATAACCTCCACGGCGGTGCCAGTCCCGTTTTTAATTTGTTTCATCCCGTATATTGTACAGTTTATCAATGAATAAAAGACTAACAGATTTGAGAAGGAAACCAATTCTTCTTGACGGTTGAAATTTTTTGTGCAACATTAAATGAAGCGAAACTATGGATAGCAAATAGTAGTTTCGAAACAGTCTCATCGGTAAAGGATGACACTATCGGTAGTGTAATGTGTTCAAACTTCTGTTTGCTCATAAAATAGACAATGCGTTAAAACTGCGTGGAATCAAATTAGACTGCAAAACTAGTTGACAATGTGTAACCATTACGGTAGACGTGCCGAGCTCAGCATTAATATAGTGTCATTAGGTAGAGTTTCATACACATTGTTTTCAAGCAGGGAATTTTATGCAAGCGTTGTGTTTTGCACTTATGCAAATAGTAAGTTATTAGTTCGAATAGAAAAACGCCACACAACTTAATTTTATAAAAAGCTCTATATTTCAGTTGACTTTTTAATATACTTTTAAACTCTGAGGTTTATTCATTTCTGAACAGACAAAGGCTACCAATGCCTTAGGGAGTAGTTAGGTCTGGCTACCCCATTTACATTTTATCCTACAACGATTCATCCCTTCACCAAGTGTAAACTGTTCACGAAAATAACCTGGTCCTATAACTATACAATTTATGTATCGAAGTGCGTCTTGAACGAGTGCAAGAAATAATCCACGGAACTACACAATTCTAAGGCTTGCAGTATGTTAATTCCACTCTAAAAATGCTTAAAACATTTCAAAATTATATTATAATTTAGTCATTCTTTCAAGGTGGCAAATTCGTCATCTTTATATATAGTACAACCGTTCGCTATTGGAGTAAAGTTCAGATTGATTGTATATTAGAAAAAATTCTGCTTAATCGCCCATTTAAAGGCAGTAAACAATACGAAATCAGTTAAATAGAAAACAACAGGTTTAACAGGAACTTAATCGTTTCTGTGTTATTTTTTTAGTACTAAGAAAATTGTGCGTTAGTCATCATGTTTTTGAAAACCACAGTGTGCGTTTCAAATGAAATGTACAAGAACTCTCGGCAGGTTATGTGGTTTTATCGGCTTGGCGGGTTTTTTCCATTTATCGTGTACAGGCTCGACTCGAATTTGTTTTTAAAGCGTTCGCCATATTTTTCCGTTTGTCCGTTTATGGTTGTCAGCTGGGCGAGCTTATTGCGAGCTGTACCATAGCTACCCCAAAGGAAATGGCACTGCAACTGTGAAATTCACCATGGGATTTGCACATGCTGGTTGGATTTCGGTTTTCTTTTGTGGATTTTGTGTCTTACCGAGCAAAGTAAAAAAACTGTTTTCTTATATAGAGCATATCAATAAGGTATTTGAAAGTAATTGTTTTGAAGTCGTCAATGGAAATTGGTTTCAGATTGATCTGGCTTTTGTCACATGCCCTATACTCTACTGTACTATAAATTTATATCGCCATTTGTATGCTTAGTCCTTTCATATTAGCAAAATTAGAAAAAAGAAATTATAAAGTTTTGCTGTTTGGAGGTTATGCACACCAATGGAAGAGCTTTCAAAAACAAAACAGTTTCCAAGTCCCAAGTGGCTGCTTCACCCCCAAAAACCACCGCTAACACGCACTGAAGTGGGTTTTAGCGTTTCTCTCAGCAACCATTAGTCACACAGAAAATTTTATACTTACTGAAAATGTTCCTTAGAAAGTTCTCTACAAAAAGATTTATTTCCAATTCCTTTTTCTCCAATGGACTGCAATGCAACATACCGTATGAATGATGAATTTAATTTAATCATATCGAGATATGTAGGTCCCGGGTGGTGTAGCTTGAACAAGCGTCCACGTTCGATCAGTAAAGTTAAGCCACGCTCTTTCTAGTCAGAACTTGGATGGGAGTTCCACGCCTGCATCTCTCAGCGCCTCGTAGTACGGCTGCCACGGAAATAGTGGGTCCCGGATGTCATAATAACATCATGACAGTCGTTAGTGGGGTTGGAGGACCCCATAAAATGTATAGCGACGTCTATAATTGGCCTAACGGCTGTTGGATGAGTACTAAATAAATAAATAAATAAATATCCAATGGGTATCATGTGATATAACAGTTGTATGTTTTAACTGGTGGGGCTGTAATAGGCAACCAGGGTGGATGTTTACATAAAGTAGAAAAAATAACTTGAATTTATAATCGGCGATAAATAATCACGTTAAGAGTTAAATTCCCATTAATTGTTAAGAGTAATAATTGAATATTTTATACGTAATAGCAATATAGTATTCTTTACGATCAAATTTGACTGTGGGTTACAAGTATTATTCAAAATAGAATTCAAGATTGTTTGAAGCAATTTAAAGTGGATTTTTACTTCAAAACCAGTAAAAAAGTGCAAGCGAGTGTGGTATGCTGTTGAACTGTCTATCCGCATAATAAGGGGGTCAAAGAGCTGCAACGAGTTTTTATTTGGTCGTGAACAACCAAGGATGTGTTTGCTGACTAGCATCCAGTAGGAGCTCGGATAACACTCAGGTACAAGAGATGCTATCAGGAGGCTAGTGTCTATTTCTTCAGTAACATTAAGAAGTATATAGTAAGTTTGGTGCTGCAAATCATTTAAATAATTGTAATTATATATTTAGAAATTAATTTAGAGTACTTAATTTTCTAAATTTTTATAGTTATTCGAGTACTCGACGTATTTCGGCCATTATAATTTGAAATTTGTATTTTTGGATTAGGATATTTTAGAAGTATAATTTAAATCAAGTTTGGATTTTTTAAACATTTGATTAAAATATTTTGACATCTATTTAATATTTGTAATGTAGTACCTAAAGGGTGTATTTGATTAACGAAGTCAAATAATTATTATATTTCAAATACAATAAAAAGTTTTTAGTTGAACATGTACCCATCTAGCTGGGAACAAGGATTCTCATTGCTTATTGAGCTGACTAGCCGAGGTATTAAAAAACTAGAATCTTATGAAACAATTTATTTTGTCAAATTGAGTTATGAGATACGTCAATTTTGATTTATTTTATTAAGAAGTAAGGTAAGTACTTAAGGGGCTATACCTGATACTGCTTCTTGTTAATAATAAAAGGGTACATTTAACGTAATATCAACAATTAATTTAGATATACAAGATGAGAAAAGATTTGAGATGCATGAAGTATTATTTGAAAATGACGATTAGTTAAGTAGATCGTTACAATTGCAAAAACATTTGGGTTTAGTTTTGAAAGATTTGAAAGAAGCAAATAATGAAAAGCAATACATGCATGAGGATGGGGGTTTAAAATAGAACCAACTTTAACAATATACCAGTTAAAGAAACAGTTCAATAATGAAAAATTATATCTGATGCAAGATATACTAAAAAAATATGATGGAACCTTTTCTGATAGACCAGGTTTATTTAATCGTTATATTTGTAAATTAAACATTAAAGATGAAACAGTATTTGTACAAAAATCTTATGCAATACCTTTTTCAAAAAGAACAGCAGTTGAAAACGAAATAAAAAGAATGTTAGATTTAGGTATCATTGAACATTCAGATTCACCATATTCTAATCCCATGGTAGTAGTTACGAAAAAGAATGAATCACTTCGAATTTGCTTGGATGCTAGAAGATTAAATACTCTATTAGTAGAATATCGAGAATCACCACCATCAATAGATGAATTACTACAGAAATGTTAAGTTTTTGTCATCTTTGGATTTAACTTGTAGATGTGAGATTTCAACAAAGCATTTTATATTGCAACTGATGCATCAGGTTGTGCATTAGGAGCAGTTTCAGTTTCATCAAATATTATCATGGAAATAGCTCAAAAATTAAGACAATGAGCTCGAATCGCTCTTGCGTATGCATGGACCAAAAATATATGAGGAACAGATGCAGAAAAGTATACAGTTGACCATAATTCTGCAAGTCCATTGTCAGCCATAATAAATCCGATTGATCCCAAGAACGACCTTAACAGATGGAATCCTCCCAATCTGACAACGACATTCGTAAATTTTCCGTGTTCAGCGTTATTTTCTAGTACAATGTCCTTTGCTTTTATATACAATGGTTAGTCAAAGGTTATGATGCACGCAGATTGCACACTTTTTTTGATTTTCTCTAGTGCGTAGGTCAAAACGGTCAGTATAGTACTTAACTGAGTCGGAGGATAATTTACAAAAGGTAGTGCGAGAACCCTTCACATATGGCAGAGTTGACGTAATTTCTGTCATAAATCCTTGCCATGTAGGAAAAGGGGGTTGGTGCAAAAAATGTAAGGTCGGGTGAAGTATTGTGACCAAAAACTTGCATCATTAATCTACGCTGAAAGTAACCCCCCACTTTGAGCGCTTGTTGCTCGAAATCCATTGGAAAAAATGGAATTGGTAAGAGAAACCTTTTTATCGAGAATTTGATAGGGAATATTTTTGCTAAGTATACAAATTTTTCACTACCAATTGTGTCTGAGAAAGCGCTAAAAACCACCGCAGTGCGTGTTACCGGTGGTTTTTTGGGATGAAGCAACCACTTGGAACTTGGGAACCCTTTTGTTTTTGAAAGCTTTTCCATTAGTGTGTATAACCTCCAAACGGTAAAACTTTATAATTTTTTTTCCTATTCGACGATTATAGGTCTAATGTCAATGGACTAGCTAGTCAGCCCAATCGTAGAAGCACAAACCCGCTATTACCTTCCTGCAGTTAAGGGCAATGTCAATATTGCTCTTACCGGCCTGCTCGTTGTCACCTATGACGCTGTAATTATACATACAAATCCTACCAGGAATAAAAACCAACCAGTTTACATGAGCATACATATAATCTGCAAATTGAACATACATGCAGGGGAATACATAAAAAGGATGCACAATGACAATATATAAATGTTATACGTAGCCAAAAATGTATTATTCTTAAATAAATGTCTACGGGCATAAGGCCGATTCTACTTGATTTTATACACGTATTAAATATAAATGTAGCTTATTAATTATCGACACCACTTCCAAAACAAACCGCGAGCAAATTGATTAAGTCTCGCCCACAAATCCACTGAAGTCGACCCTGTTTATTTAGGTACAGTCGCTCCCGTAGCTACTTGCTGATTCATGCTGCCTCACACACTCGGAATAATGCTCGATTCAGCGTAGACGCGCCGCTGTTAGCGGGCACTTGCGCGTCAAATTATTACGCAGACTTCGTCATTCGCTTATAAGCCTTTGGTTGTCTCAATTTCCCTGGCTCTTGCATTTAATCGTAGGAGGTACTTATAGTGATTAAACTTAGACTGACGTCAACCCCCAATCTGGAGGACCAAGATTTGCTTTCGGGGTGTTCTTAGTGGAGGTACTCGAGTTTTAAGGTGCTGGAAATTCGCCCTTACCGTTCAGGAGTAGGATTTCTGAATGTCTGATAGATGTTTAACACAGGAACGTTACCTAGGATTTTTTAGAGGATATCTATCGAAATCGATATCCTTCCCTAGGTCATCATGGTAGCCATTTCATTAGGGTATACGGAAAGTGTGGAGTGGAGAGGATTAAGGTTGGGGCATAATTTTCCCGACAAAGCGGGAGATCGGGGAAACCAAGAACTCGCAAGGGCAAGGTCGTCAGTCCTTGAAATAGATGTATCCTTCACCGGGATCGTAAAGGATTACCTACCGCTACCCTACATCCTCAGAATTCAATTCGACATACCGTTTGTCTTTGATTCGCAGCATCATCAGCAGCATTGCAATCAACTATACTACTCGTTGTCTTACTCTTGTATAGCTCTTTTTATTTCTGTCTATTTGTTTATTTTGGGATCCAATTATACCCAACCTTTTTTTTCTGCACCATCGGCATAATCAAAATCATCAGTATTGTCTACACTACACATTCTCTAATTTAATATTACATAATTACATTCGTTCTTGTTTATTACTCTCTGTGATTATTTAATTAAATGTCATATGGCTCTTGACATGCATCGCCAGCTCATATGTTTGTTTGAATGTAAATTTATAGTAGGGGCTTCCGGATTCGGTTGCTGTACTTGGTATGCAGGTATCTTACGCTTTTTTTTGAGTTTGTATTTTGCATTTTATTGCTTTTCCGACAGAAAATGTATGGAGAGTTTTATGGAAGATGAATATGACTATAATTTTTTTAGTAATGTATCACATGGTGGTTAGTTCACTCTTCTATTTTTTCCATATAACGCCTCTCCAATCTGTTTCAAAATTTTTTTATCTTCCATTCTACTCTACCACTTGAAATCTGCATGATTATTTATGTCATCTAGGGCCGCCCCCTTGCTCACTTACCTAGCCATGTGCGTTTAAATATTATTTATCTCTATGAGACAGGAAAGGGAATAAATGGGTAGTTAATAAAACCAAAGCAATATATAGCTATGAACACATTTTAAGCCTCTATGATTGTTATAAAAATTAAGAATATTTCATGCACATCAAATAATATTTCATAAATATTCCAGAAATGTGCTAGTTTCATTTTTGTAAATAGAATAAAATAGCATTGGTTTTCATAATAATTGCAAAACTGTATCAAAAATAGTGTTAGTCTTGATTTAAAGAAAATGTAATCAGAGTAGATTGGAAACAATGTTAAACAATGAAGTATCGATGACAAACGATTGGGGAGAGGAAGTCAGGCTGAAAGGTGTTCTTATTTTGACTTCGCCGATAAATAGTTGTAAAAATGTGGATAAACATCATTTACCCAATTATGATGATTTTAAAATTGATTGAATGGCCCGTGGGTATGCTGTAGTGGAGTGCATTCATTCGTAGCACCTATACAATACAGAAGGTTGAAAAAGTATTTTATGGGTGCATCGAGGTTAAGCTTGTATTCCGGTGGCTGTTTTTTTTTTGAGGTGTGAGCAGAGTAATTGGAGCCCCTGAAAACTAGAGGTAGGCAGTGACCTTCGTGGAGAGCAGTGCAGCCCTAGGTGTAAGCAACGGGGCAGTTCGTAGCAGTTATCGGCGTCACAGAGGCCGAGCTACAGAAATCGTTGTAGGACGGCCTTCAGAGGCTGGCCAACGGACAAAGAGGGAGCCAAGCATTGTAGGACTCGCCAGGAGCTCGAATTGGGCCGCTTTCCAAAGGCAACAAAAACGGTCAGAAAACTACACCCTAAAAGATCGAATTAAGAGAATTTTTCGGTAGCGTCGGTTTTATAAGCACTTCCAGCAGAAGCGTTCTTTGAGTGTGTTCTGTTTTGTGACGTCTATTTACTTACAGCATTTGTTATCATCTAGACAACGCTTTAATTAAGTAATGACAGGTAATTGTCGAGAATAACGAACTGGTTTGTTTTTCGAGTTGTCAGGTTGGAACGCCATTTTTTGTTTAGTTGATATCCTGTATGGTAGCTATCCCGTTAGTTAAATCACCATTACACAAAGTATTTACTTTTAAGTTATTAAAGATGCTACCACGATAATTGATTTGACGGCGAATGAATATATTTCTTGTAATTAATTATTAATGAAAATAATACTTGCCTGGATGTGTAGACTCGACCTATATGAAATAAGAGCTTATTTTAAGATTATTAAACTTACTTATTTATAATATCCAATGCACAACCACTATTATACTATAACAATATATCAGAGAACTATAATTATTTATTATTATCCCCTAATTGTCAAGCAGTTCATTTTTGTCATAATTTGTCATCATTATAATCCATACAACTACATGATTATAGAAAAAAAATGCTAAACTCCTATTCAAACGTAACATTTTTTTAAAGGAACAATCAATAGTCTTAGGCAATTAGATTAACTAAGCCTCAATCGAATACGCAAGATGCCACTGATGAACAGAGTTCTAGTTTCGGAAAAAACCTATGAACATTACAAGCCAGTTATTTGGCTCTTCCGTTTCATAGGCGCGTTTCCTTTTAACGTAGTCCGAGATAGAGCCGAACTGTTTCTGGTACTAAGCCCAACGATGATGGCGTGTGGATTTATATATGGGGCAGCAGCAAGTAAACATTTGAACTATTCCAGAAACATTTTGTCTAAGTAACGTTTAGTTTTCATGGCATACTGGGGAGTGTTCTATGATGTCATTATGAGCCAAGGTGGCTCAATCAAAGCTTCCACAACCGTCGACAAGTTCACGCTCTTTAATGTCGTTACCGGCTACACGCTGGTGTTCTTCTG